>JAECUM010010259.1:0-119181 GCA_016617855.1 Megalonaias nervosa
TAAATGTAAATAACACAGCATATGGTGTTATATTTTCTGTCCTTTTCTTCACAAAGAGATTATATTTCCTTCACAGTAGTGACTGCTGCCCCATCTGCAAAACCAATGCAGTCCACAAAGTGAACGACTGGCTGATTTTAAGTATTGACATGACTGGCATTCAACCCCTCATCTTCCACTCTGATGCTTATGTGTTATTACTGGCATTCAACCTCTCACCTTCCTCTGTGATGCTCATGTGTCATCCCTGGCATTCAAACCCTCACTTTCCACTCCGATGCTCATGTGTCGTTACTGGCATTCAACCTGTCGGTTTCCACTCTGATGCTCATGCTGTTTTCTCACATACGGCAGGTAATAGCATTGTTCAGAATCAGTGTAAGGAATGACGTGTTAAAAATCAGTGAAATTTCCTGCAGCATTTACCATGGTTGCATTTCAGATTATAAATATATTGTACTAATACATGCAAATAAAAGCAATTTAAAAAAGTCACCATGTAATGCTGGAATAAAATTGTGTGTTCCTCCACATTTCTATATTTGTGTAGAAGTAACTGTTTTAATACATATTTTTTAAAACAGACTTTTAAGATATTGAGAAGCTGAACTCCCAGTAAGTAGAATAAGTAGAATAAGTAGATGAAGAAAAAGAAAAACAAGAAAGTACATATTTATACAGTTAAAATGCATGAAATGTGGAATGTAAATCTTTAAATGGGGGGGGGGTCTTTTCTGCAAGTTCAAATTAAAATATGTACCAGAAAGTCTAATAAATATTTGTATTGGTTTAGTGGATGTCAATTATTGGTCAGGTAATAATCTTTGCTGCCTAGACACTGTACTTGTCTGCCTTGGCATTGTACTTATCTGCCCTGACATGATATTTGTCTGCTTTGGCATGGTACTTGTCTGCCCTGACATGATATTTGTCTGCTTTGGCATGGTACTTGGCATGATATTTGTCTGCCTTGGCATTTACCATGTCTGTCTTGGCATTGTCCTTGTCTGCCATGGCATTGTACTTGTCTGCCCTGACATGATATTTGTCTGCTTTGGCATGGTACTTATCTGCCCTGACATGATATTTGTCTGCTTTGGCATGGTACTTGGCATGATATTTGTCTGCCTTGGCATTTACCATGTCTGTCTTGGCATTGTCCTTGTCTGCCATGGCATTGTACTTGTCTGCCTTGGCATTGTACTTGTCTGCCCTGACATGATATTTGTCTGCTTTGGCATGGTACTTGTCTGCCTTGGCATGATATTTGTCTGCTTTGGCATTTACCATGTCTGTCTTGGCATTGTCCTTGTCTGCCATGGCATTGTCCTTATCTGCCCTGACATGATATTTGTCTGCTTTGGCATGGTACTTGTCTGCCTTGGCATGATATTTGTCTGCCTTGGCATTTACCATGTCTGTCTTGGCATTGTCCTTGTCTGCCATGGCATTGTCCTTATCTGCCCTGACATGATATTTGTCTGCTTTGGGATGGTACTTGTCTGCCTTGGCATGATATTTGTCTGCCTTGGCATTTACCATGTCTGTCTTGGCATTGTCCTTGTCTGCCATGGCATTGTACTTGTCAGCCTTGCATGGTGTTTGTCTGTCTTGGCATTGTACTTGTCAGCCTTGGTATTGTACTTGTCTGCTTTGGCATTGTACTTGTCAGCCTTGGCATAATATTTGTCTGCCTTGTCATGGTACTTGTCAGCCTTGGTATTGTACTTGTTTACCTTAGCATTGTACTTGTCAGACTTAGTATGATATTTGTCTGCCTTGGCATGGTTCTTGTCTGCTCTGGCATGGTGTTTGTCAGCCTTGTCTTTGTACTTGTCTCCTTGGCATGGTGTTTGTCTGCCTTGGCATTGTCTGCCTTGGCATGGTAATTATCTGTCTCCTCTTGACTTTTATTTCAAGCAAAATGAGTAACATTGCCTTTATTCTCCAGAGCGTCCCTTCCTTCCACAATATGTAAAGGATCCATGTTTGTCTAGTGTCAGGTAAATGCAGAAAACTGCAGATCAGTACTTCATTAACAAATGACTTAGCCTGAATGCACTTTGCAGACCAGGAACAAACAGTACTTATATCTCTGACATCAATTTTGATTCCTAGCTAAGAGATTTTCTGTACCCAGTCTGGCTTCCATTGTCTTTTCTTTGGCTTCTGACTGTCATTTACCAGATCAGCTTTGTTCTGATATGACATCTGAGACTTCTCTTTAATTCAGATGATATAGTTGATGGATTTAAAAAAGAAAATATATAAAAAAAAACTGGAAAAGTTAGCAGAAAAAATCGTGGTTTCTTGACCACTTTGGATACTCAGAGGTAATTGAATGAAATGCTCTTCTTATTAATTGGGAATATGTCCCACTGTCAGGGTGAGGTTAATTTGTGAGGATTGATGAATTACTAGCACTCAGTTCTTTTGGCCCTAAGCAAAAACATTGTATCGTATAATGTCTGTGATGACTTGCTGTAGACTATACACTGCTACTCTCAGCAACCTTCCTTTGATATTATTAGACTTTATTTGAAATAGCTTTGCTCTAAATAACTCCTGTATTGTGTAAACAACTTTCCTTGGACACCATTATGGACGAACCATTTAATTTTCAGCCAGCAGGGTGAGGATAAGGTAATGGGATTTGTTAAAGAAATAATACTATTGTTGAAAGCAATATTATTGCTCAGGTTTATAGCAAAACAATCCCATTATATCCATTACATTATTTGAAGAAAAAAAATTAGTTTTCTTGACATGCTTGAGGTAAAAGATAGAATATATAAGATCAAAAGAAACTCCCAGACATCTTTCCGCTCTGTTTATCCTCCTAACCTGAAAAATTAAGCATTGGATAGTTGATTTCATCTGTTAACTGACATTCCCATTCAGTTATGGGGTTTGATCAGGTGACAAAAAATAAAAACAGGTGATATTGCTGATTATGATATACTGCAATTATGCAGACAAAAGTCAACAACCAAGTCAAATATAACTGTCAGGATAAACATATCATGTTTTGGTACAAATGTAAATGCAATTCTAATTATTTTTAATTATTGAATCTTGACTATCAAGATTCTGTGTTTGAGTTTGTTGTGTAGAGTCAATTCTCCTTTCATATTCTAACCGTATATATCCCATACCCGTATGTCCAATACTGCCTCTATAAGGTTGTTTTAGTACGCCCTTAGCGCTGATCTACGACAAGCACTTTAGTGTGGGAAACTAAAAATTCCATACCGTATACTGCGATATCCATGTATTCAAGTACCAGTTTAGCAGTGAGTCTTATATCAGTAATAAGATGACTCATTGATGGGTTTATACAATTGGCTTGCGGGATTTGACCTACTTCTGCGCCGAATACTGTATAGTGTTACAATCCTATTTAACTGAACTGTGAGGCATGTTACTATTAATTATAGGGACACCTAGAATAAATATTTAACAGGATATTTCGGGAATAGCTTAATTTAATGTACGTTAGCTGTTAAAGATCAGGGTAGCACTCAGCTTATCATTACATTAATTTATTATATTCTAAATGACGAACTTTATTAAAACTATTCTACTAGTTTGAGTTAGTTAATGATGTGCAAGGTAGATACTCCCCCCCCCCCCCTTAATGTAACTCTTTGGAAAAACTATGTTACATATATATGTCACTCCAGATAGGCACTGTAAAAACCATCTTTAAATTGCGCTAGCTATTAACCCACCATTATGTTTATATATGTATTATTTTGAGTCCTTTCTGTTGCTAGTGTAATGTGATCATGTGTGATGTGATTATGATTTTTAACGTAGCTTTAACAATTTTTCAGTCATATCGCTACGATGTCTGCAGTGTGGCAGTTTATAGTGATGTCTAGCACTGGGGCATCCTGCCGCAGACATGTAGCATGATGTCCCACCCAGTCACATATCCTGACACCAGGCCGACCAGTCCTAACACTAACCTCTTAATGCTGAGCGCCAAGCGAGGCAGCTGTAAGTACCATTTTTGTAAGTCTTTGGTATGACTCGACCGGGGATCGAACCCACGACCTCCCGCATCCGAGGCGGACGCTCTAACCACTAGGCCACCGGAGCGGTCTGTTGCTAGTGTAATTTATTGTTGTAGGTTTGGCCACATTGTATGATGTAGTCTAGTAGTTTTATCACAGTCTAAACGTAGCACAGTTTCTCTCTGTTTTGTGGGTAGCGGAGTTTGCCAGACGTTTCTATTTCCCATCCCGAGGGGAGACGACTAGAAGAATATAGCCAAGTACTTCATTATGGCGATGTAACAATTCTATGTTAACAGAACAATGGGCGAATTTTGTTTAGGTGACAGATAGAGAGCAGCTATAGGTATATAGCAATGATTTCCAACCATCTTATTCGTGCCATTCTTAATCACAATTTGAATCACTGAGTTACTAATAAACAGATTTAATTGTTAATGGTACAAATGTCACTTGGTTGTGTTATTTTGCATAGGACTTGCCTTTAGGCCAGCTTTTCAAGCCTTAGTCCTTGTAATGTTAATATTTTAACTGTTTTGTTTTAGTTATATATGTTTGAACTTGTCGATATCGTTTAGGAATTGAATAATGTTGCGATAGGTTAATTCCAGGTTTTTGTTCTTTTTGCTGTTTAATATGTCTGGGTAGGTTGTTGGGGCTCCAATTCTTTGCTGGTAGTCTGTCATATTCTTCCTTTGATTCTGATACTTGTTGCATATATCGAATATGTGGTGAAGTGTTTCTTCTTCTGGGCAGTGCGGACATCTTGTGCTGTTATTTTGGCGTTCTGCTATGTACTTACCAAAACTGATCTGTAGTAGAGTTTTTCCTGTTCTAAGTCTGTTGATGACCCGTTGTTCTTCATTGTTTAAGTTGCTGTAGTTTCGAATGTTTTTTGATATTTCTGGTTGAATTTGATAAAGGTGTCTTCCTTTGTTGGAGGTGTCCCATAGAGTTTGCCATTTTTCATTCATTTGTGCACTTACTTTATTGTATAGTTCTTGGACACTGTAACCTGTGTTTTGTATCTGGGTGTGTTGAAGACTTTGTTTAGCTGCCAGGTCTTCCTTGTCATTATCTGAGAGATTGATGTGTTATGGTACCCATAAGAATTCTACCTTGGTGTTGTTGATTTCCAGTTCTCTTAGGATATGCATTGTTTCCTCTAACATATTTAGTCTACTTTTGGTTGTTCCTGATTCGATTGTTTTTAGCACACTTAGTGAGTCTGTGATGATTACATATTTATGGTTGGCTTGGCTTTTAATGCATATTAGGGCCTGTTGAACTGCCCAGAATTCAGCAGTGTATATTGAGCATCCGTCCGGTAATCTTGCTTCTATTTTGTGTTTGGCTTCTGGTATTATGATGGCTGCAGCTGTGCGGTTTATCTCATTTGATCTGGACCCATCCGTATAGATTTTAGTGTGGTTTGTATATTGGTCCTCAATGATTTTGTTTATAGTTGTGAGTAGTTTCCATGGGTTGTGGTTTTTGTTTTCCATTGATTTGATTATGAGATTGATTGTTGGTGCCTTGTTTCTCCATGGTGTAAGGTCATTTATTCTTCGTTGTTCCGCTTGAAGTAATATTGTTGGCATTTCCTCTTGTAGTGAGTGTACTTTTTTTGCAGGCTGGTGGGTTAGGTACTAATTTGTTGTTGAATTTGATGTTGCATTTTTTGAAGGCTGTCCTGGTAGGGTTTTCTTCTGAATGTATGGAATTTCTTATGGCATACCGTAAGATATGTTCTTCTCTCCTTAATTTTTAGTGGTGGATCGCCTGCAAGTATTTGCAGCTCTTCTTTCGATGTTGTCGGACGTGTACCAGTGCATAGCTTGATTGCTTGATATTTTATGTTGTCCACTTTGTTGAGTAGGTTTTTATTTGCAGAATCATAGATTTGGCAGCCGTAGTCTATTTTGGATCGAATAAGGGCTTTATAGAGCATGAGGAGTGTTTGTTGGCCAGCTCCCCATGTCGTCCCTTTGAGGTGTTTGAGTATGTTGAGATCTTGTTCACATCGTTTCGTTATTTCTGTGATGTGGTGTTGCCATGTGAGTTGGTCGTCCAGTAGCATTCCCAAGAAGTAGGCTTGTTTGACAAATTGGATTTCTTTCCCTCGTAGGTACAGTTTTGGGTATGTTGGTCTGCGTTTGTTTGGTGGTGAGAATAGCATTCCCACAGTTTTTCCGCTGGATATTTTAAAGCCCCAGTTGGTTGCCCATGTCGTTATCGAATTAAGGTTTTCTTGTAGTTGATTAATGAATTTTAGGTTTTTTTTCGGGTTGCCTGCTTTCCATATTCCACCATCATTTGCAAATTGTGATAGTGCTGTGTTGTTGGTTATGTGGTTGGTGAGATTGTTTATCATTATGTTAAATAGCATGGGGCTAATTACACTTCCTTGTGGCTTTCCATTTTCAAGTTGGTATGTGTTGGAGGTTTCATTGCCTATTCTTGTCTTGATTTTCCTTCCGGTCAGGAAGTTTGCAATCCAACGGTGCATTCGTCCGTTTATGCCGTATTGGTTTAGTTTTGATAGTAACCCCTTTGTCCATACTAGATCGAATGCTTTCTCCAGGTCAATGAAGATGGCTATTAGATGTCTGTTGGCTTTTCGTTTTTAATTGAACTCTAGTTTGATATCTGCTTCTAGTCTTAGAGTTGGTCCATTGTGGATCTGTTGTTTCTGAATCCGCTTTGGTTCTCGGTTAAGAGGTTGTTCGTGTCCATGTGGTGTTTGATCCTGTTGGTTATCATAGTTTCCATTATTTTGCAGATTGAGTTTGTTAGTGATATCGGTCTGTATGAAGCTTCTAGTTTTGGGTCTTTTTCCGGTTTGGGGATAGAAATTACTATTGCCTGTTTCCAATCCGTGGG
Source organism: Megalonaias nervosa (assembly GCA_016617855.1). NCBI lineage: Eukaryota > Metazoa > Mollusca > Bivalvia > Unionida > Unionidae > Megalonaias > Megalonaias nervosa. The sequence goes on from JAECUM010010259.1 coordinate 6,903, forward strand.
TATATTTCCTGTTTGCCATATTTGATTTATTAGATCCAATGTTATTTGTTGCATGTTAGGTGGGAGTTGTTTATATATTATGTATCCTAAGTTGTCTTTTCCTGGTGCTGTGGGTTTTTTGTTCTGGAGAGCTTTTTTCCATTCCTGTAGGGTGAAGTAGTCGTTAAGTGGAGAGTTGTTGCTACTGGACATTGATCTATGAAGATGTGTGAGAATTTTTCCTCTACGAGTTGTCTTTGTGTCGTGAAATTTTGTGTGTGATTTTGATTGCTGCTGGCCTGGGCGAAGTGTTTTGCTAATTTTTCTGCCCTTTCTTTGTTTGATTGTGTTCCTGCTATATTTGGGATGGGTTTAGGTGCTTTTCCTCTGATGGCTTTGATTTTTGACCATATCTCTGTGTTTGTTGTTCGGTTTAAGAGTGTGGAGCAAAAATCTTTCCATGATTTCTGTTTAGCTTCTTTGAGGACTATTTTGGTTTTGTTTTCCTGTTGTTTGTATATGTTTAGGTCAGTTGATAGTCTGGTTCTTTAAATTTGTTGAATGCCTTCTTTTTGTCTTTGACTGCTTGTTGGCATTTATCATTCCACCATGGTATTTTGTGTTTTAATGTGTTTCCACTTGTTTTAGGTATTGATTCTTGTGCTGCTGTGATGATTGTTTCTGTTAGATTGTTGTAGTAGGTGTTGGTATCTGGGTCCTTTATGTCCTCTATGTGTTTGTTACGTAGCATATTTTGGAATTGGTTCCAATCCGCTTTTTTCAGTTTTCCATCTTTGTGGTTGTTGTTGTTGTTCTTTGCTTCGTGTTAGGTATATGGTGGTTTTGATTGGGAAGTGGTCACTTCCTATTTTGCTTTCTTGTAGCACCTCCCATTCTGTGAGTTGTGCTATTGCTGGAGTTGCTATTGTTAGATCTAGTGTTGTTAGGGTTCCTGTATTTGTGTTTAATCGTGTTGGGGTATCCTGTGTTTAGTATGTGTAGTTGTTTGCTTCTGATGTATTTTTCCAGCCTTTTGCCTCTGGTGTCAGTGAGGTGCCCTCCCCAGTCTGTATTGTGTGCATTGAAGTCTCCGCATATGATGCTGTTTTTGTTTTTGTGCTGGAGTATTTGTTTTAGGCTCTTTGTTGAATCCGTATTATGTGTTGGTGGATCATAGATGTTGTATATATCTATCTGTTTTCGTCCTATTTTGATTTGGATTCCTTGGTAGTCTACATGTTCATTTTCTGGGTTGTCCTGGATGTCTAATTCTGATATTTCTGGGATTGAGGTGTGTGTGTTTATTGCTTGTCCACCACCCCTGTTTCCATTTGGTCTGTGCTTTATGTAGTTGTTTTCATAATCTTTGATCTTTGGAAGTTGGTGGCAAGTTGCTGGTAGCATCGTTTCTTGAATGCATATTATATCCGGTTTGTCTTTAGTGTTGTTTAATGTAGCTACCAGTTCCGCATGATTCACATTGAGTCCTCTGCAGTTCCATTGCCATATGATTATTTTGGAGTTTGTCTTTTTATTGTTTGTTGGTTTTTGATTGTAAATTTGTTTTTTGTTTGTGTGTTTCTTTTGATTTTGCGAGTTGTTGTCTCGGGTTGGTTTTTGTTGTTTTTGATTGTTCGTCGTAGGGTACTTCCGATGTGGTTGTATAGTAACTGGGATTCCTGCGATGTTGTTTATGTTTAGGTATGTTCTAGTTTGTGCGTTTGTGTAGCACCATACTATGATGTATCGGCTACGTGGTCTTATTATTTTTGTTTTTCCTTGATGGTGTTTTTGTAGTGTCGTTGTGATGGTGGTGGTGTGTAGTTTTAACATTATGTTGTCTGTGCTGCTGATGTATAGTGTCAGGTGGGGTTGGTGGTGTCTTCGTTTTCCTCTCGGTTCCTTGTAAGTTGTGTTTGTTGTGTGGTTTTCTTTTTCGGCTGTGAGATTAGTTCCTTGTGTGAGGTTAGCCATTTCTGTATTGTTCGTATTAGGGTTGGTTGTTTTCTTGTTTTTGGGTGGTCCTTTAAGTGGCTGTTTGCCCTTGGGGTTTGTGGCTTGTTCCTCATATTCTTCCGTTATTTGGTTTGTAATGGGTGTTAGACTTATTCTGTTGATCTGTGTTTGTGTTACTTTGTTTGTTGTTGTTTCTGTTCGCTTGTGTGAATGGGTAGTGAGAGGGTTCTGCTTTTTGATTGTCATAGATGATATGATGTTTCGTTGGCATTATCGTTGTCATTAGGCAGTTCGTTGTGTGGTTTACTTCTTTTGTTTTCAGTTGATGGTGCTTTGGTTGTAGTGTTCTCTGCTTTTCTTTTTGTGGTTTCCTTTTTGGTTGGGGTTAGAGTTATTTTGATGTCTTTGGTGATTGTTTTGTTGTTATTGCTGGGGTGTGTTTCTGTTATAAATTCTTTTTTGGTTGATGTTGTTTTCCCTACAGTTGTTGTCATTTTGTGTGTTTCTTCTTCAATTGGTTTATTTCGTTTGTTTGTTGTAGGTTCTTCTTCTTGGTGGTTATTGTTGTTTTTGTTTGTTGGTGTCCCTATTGGGGTTATATATTTCATTATGGTTTCTTTGGATTGTGCCTTGTTGATAGTGCTTTTTTTGGTTTTGGCTGGTCCTTTTATTGGTTGTTTCCCTTTGGGTGTTGTTGCTTGTTCTTCGTATTCTGTTGTTATCTGATGTGGTTCTTGTTCTAGTGTTTGTTACATGTTTTCAATTGGCTGGTTTGGTTTGGATGTGTTATTACTTTCTTGCAGTGCCTTCAATATTTCTGCCATTTCCCTTGGTGAGATATGACTTGATGGTCCTGCTTCTTGGCTGCTATGGATTGTGTATTTTATTGTCCTGTTAGCTTGGCTGTGTTGTTTGGAATTGTCAAGTTCGTGGATTATTATTGGCTTTTCTGTATGTGTTGTATCCTTAAATGTTGTGTTCTTTGTGTCCTCTCCTTTTTGTTGGTTGTGGGTGAGTGTTATTGTTGTTGTTTTTGTTGTTGATATTGTTGTTGTTGTTTCTTCTTCGATGTTGTTCAACTGTATTATTGTTTGTGCTGTTATTTGTTGTCCCTCTGCTGGTGTTTCTTGTGTTAGTACCATGTCCTCTTTTATTTGAATTCGTATTGGTTTCTTTCTTTCTGAGTCTGTAATTTCTGCTATGGCTTCTTCCAAGTTTATGATTTTTCCTTTGGATTGTGCTGTTGTTTTCCTGATGTATTTTGCTGCTGTTTCTTTTAGTATAGATTGTGTGATCTGCCTTGCTGTTGCTGTGGTTTGATATACTCCAATTTTGTATTTATTATGAATTGATATCCTTTCTGTCGCAGTGTTTGTAGTCTGTTTGTTCGTTAGTGTGTTCCTCTTCATTTTCCTGAGCAGCTTTCCTAATGTTTGGATATCCCTCCTTTTCTTGTTGTTGAGCTTCGCTTTGTTTTTGATTTTTGTTTCCATGATCCTTGTTGTGGCTTTGATAGTGGTCTTTGTTTGTCTTACCTGGTTTGTTTGATGTTTTGTTAGGTTGTATTATTGTTTAATATTTGAATCTAGTTACTTTACCTTATTGTTGAGTTCCGTACTGATTGATGTCAAATACCTTACCTGTTTGTTGGAGAATTCTTTAGTCCTATCTCCTATGTGTTTGCTTTGTTAGTGTATGTTGTGGTGCTATTTATGTTATTATTGTTGTGTTTGTTTATGTGTATTGTGAGTTTTGTGTTGTATTAGGTTGTTAGCCACTCTGCTCTTGAACAAATACTCCAACAGCCAACGCATGACCAACTGAATGTTCCGCCAACGACAGAGGAGTTGAGGACGGCCATTAAACAAATGAACTGTGGCAGGGCACCTGGTAAGGATGGCATCCCAGCGGAGGTGTACAAGGCTGTCAGTGAACAGACTCTAGAGGCATTCCACGATGTGCTAACCAGCATCTGGACGGAAGAGGAGATGCCAGACGACCTCCGCGACGCATCAATTGTAACCATCTATGAGAATAAAGGCACACGCGAGGACTGCAATAACTATAGAGGCATCTCCCTACTCTCCATAGCTGGCAAAATACTTGCTCGCCTCATTCTCAACAGACTTATCGCATCAGTGTCAGAAGATAACCTACCTGAGTCTCAATGTGGTTTTCGCCCACACCGTAGCACTGCTGACATGATCTTCGCAGTAAGACAAGTCCAAGAGAAGTGCCTTGAGCAGAACATGAATCTGTATGCTGTCTTCGTGGACCTGACGAAGGCATTCGACACAGTCAACAGAGACGCACTGTGGGTAATACTCAAGAAGCTTGGTTGTCCTCAGAAGTTTACCAATCTCATCCGGTTTTTCCATGATGACATGACTGGAGAGATTCTCTCAGACAGTGAACCCTCTGAGAAATTCCCCATATCTAATAGTGTCAGACAGGGCTGTGTACTCGCTCCGGTGCTCTTCAACCTCTTCTTCACGCAGGTACTGCTCCACGCCATCCGTGACCTTGACCTTGGTATCTACATTAGATATCGCCTGGATGGATCAGTGTTTGATCTCAGACGCCTAGCTGCTAAAACCAAGACGCTTGAAAGACTCATCACTGAAGCACTCTTTGCAGATGACTGTGCCCTCATGTCCCATGAAGAGATTCACCTACAGACAATTGTGGACAAGTTTTCTGAAGCCTCCAATCTGTTCGGACTCACAATTAGCCTAGGAAAGACAGACGTCCTCTTCCAGCCTGTCCCAAACACTGTCCCTTCACAACCCTGCATCACCATCGGCGACACGCAGCTGAAGAATGTGGACAGCTTCAAATACCTAGGCAGCACAATATCCAATGATGGCTCTCTGGACAAAGAGATCACTGCGAGGATCCAAAGAGCCAGCCAAGCACTCGGACGACTTCAAACCAAGGTCTTGCAGCACAAGGATATACACTTGTCAACAAAGTTGAAGGTGTACAATGCAGTTGTCCTGACGTCTCTCTTGTATGGCTGTGAAACGTGGACAGTATACCGGAGGCACATCAGTCGGTTGGAACAATTCCACCAGCGCTTCCTGAGAGCCATCATGAGGATCAAGTGGCAGGACCGAATCCCCAATCAGGAAGTCCTTGATAAATCCCCAATCAGGAAGTCCTTGATAGAGCAAACACAACAAGCATCGAAGCCAAACTGATCCAGGCCCAGCTTCGTTGGAATGGCCATGTCATCCGCATGGATCAAAACAGAATCCCAAAGCAAATGTTTTTTGGCCAGCTAGTCCAAGGCAACCGAAACCAAGGCCGCCCTCGCAAGAGGTACAAAGACAACCTCAAGACGCACATCAAATGGGCAGACCTTCAACCACATCAGCTCGAGTTCGCTGCCTCAGACAGAAGTCACTGGCTGTCCCTGACCAGAAAAGCCAGTTCCACCTTCGAGGCTGACCGCCGTCAGCGTCTTGCTGCAGCCCGTGAGAGACGTCACAGAGCTGCGTCTCAGCCACCCCCAAGTACCGGTGTCCCATGCCCCACCTGCAACCGCCTGTGTTCATCGGAATTTGGACTCCGGAGCCACATACGCGTCCATCGTTGATGAGACTGCACAACATGTCTTCCTCGGCCCCCGAGAGACTACCAAGAGGTTGTTACCAATTTGGTTGTAGGGTTTTGGCTTTTAATTGATCGTTTCTTATTTATATTTTCTTGTTTGATTATATTAGTTTTTGTAATCCAGCTATTTTTAGTCTTGTCTTCTGCTAGCGGTTGTGTTTACCTTTATATGGATGTTAGTATTTGTTTTGATGGGTCGTTACAGTTTGTTGTTCTATTTTACTATACTTTGTCTAAGTAAGGTTAGTTTTGATTGGTCGTTGTGCTTGTTCTTTGTTTCCTATGTGGTTGCGGTATTTTATATTGGGGTTAACTGAGTTCGTTGTGGGGTCTCGTTATAAGTTTGCGTTCTATCCTTTTCGTGTTTTAGTTAGTAAGGTTGATTCTGATTGGTTGTTTTGCCGCTGCTGGGCTTCTGTGTTAGTTTTGTGTTTGCGTATATTTTGTTTTCTGTATGGTGATTATTTATAGTCTTATGAGTTTTTAGGCTGCGCTTAGTTCAAATGTGTATATTGAAGCGTTTTGGTCTTATATTTAATTTAGTATTTAGTTTACTATTGTGAGAATGTATTGTTTTTGTTAGGCAGGTGGGTGTTGTTACTGTATGAGTTTGGATGCGATAGCGATTTGTTATTTATAGTTTTTTTGGGCAATGCGAATTTCAAGTGTATAAAGTGTATCTTTTAACGTTGTATCAACTTTTGTATTTAGGCTAAGGTTGTGGGGTTGTGATAGTTTTGCGAGGCTATAGTATAGATTTAAGTTCTAAGGATTGTTAGAAGTTAGATGTTAGATGTTAGGTGGATATTATCTATGAGTATGTATGTAAATTTGAGGTATATAGAATTCCTTTACTTTGTGGGTTAGTATACTGTCTGTTATAGGTCCAGTGTCGAGTTACTGCGGTCAGTGGCCGGTTAGGATTCCTTTGTTCTTGAGGTGGAGAAATGCTCCCTGCCGCGGCTGCTGACTTCCTGTCCTGTTTTCCTGTTAATTTCTTGTTTTATCTTCCAATTCTTCTAATTCTGTGTCTGTTTATTCTTCAGTTTGTGCTTCTGGTTATTCTTCTTCTCTTTGTTCTTGGATTGTTGTGGAGTAGGCTTCTGAATATTTCTTACTTTGGCGAATTTGGCAAATTCTTTGCAGAGCTGACTGAAATACGTCTTTTCGCATTGGAGTCAAGTCGAACTGATGCTCCTAGACAAGACAAGACAAGACAAGGATTATAGTCGCGTTTTGCACTCTGTACTTTTGCGACTGTTTGTGGCCCCAGGCTGGGCGACAGTCACCTTAAGGGAGCGCTTGGCCCCGAGCTGGGCCTTTCTGCTGCTAGTGCCGTGTTATTCGGGGTATGAGCATGGTGCCATCACAGCCCCTACTATATGGACGTTCCTACATCGCCCCAAAACAGCAGCCCCAGTCCCCGCCCCACCCCACCACCAAAGAACAAGCCCACCCTGCTTTATCTCAGCCGGGCAGACTTCAATCAAATTGTTTCCAGTTGTTCCTATGGATGTCCCTATGCAACCTTTGTGTGATCCACCTAAGCAATTGATCGAATTTTGGAGAGTTGTGAATTTGGAATGAATATTTGTGTTGGAATTTTGCGTACTTAGCGTACTTATAGGGGTCTAAATTTTTCCCCAATCAGCTGGATGTGGGCCATCCAATACAACTTTAGCACCGCTTAGTTATTGTTGGTTGTAGGTTTTTGTGCCGCCGTCCAAAAGGATCATGGTTGTGTGTTTTTGATCTTCTGAGGCCAAACTGAAGACCTTGGTCCCGGGGGTGGAGTGGGAGGTGGGGGGCCTCTCACTCCTGGAGAGGTTGGGGCAGCAGGTAGAGCCGCCTGGACTGCCCCTTGCCTTTTGAAGGGTGGAGGGGATTTTGGGACAGCAGGTGGGGGGTGTCCTGGACTGTCTCTTGCCTTTGATACGATACAAACACTTATATGCCGGGGTTATGGTAGGACTTCTTTGCTCGACAAGGGCTTGCCGAGGTCAGGATCCCACCCAGATATTGCTAGTATATATTCCTAGTACCTGTTTGATGTTCCCAGCTAGGATGTTTATGTGGGTGTGTGCGGGGGGTGGGTGGGTGGGACAGCAGGTAGAGCGACCTGGACTGCCCCTTCCTTTGATACTTGTCTGGCAATTTTGTTGAACAGGTATTTACATCTTTTTGAATTGGCAAGTTGTTGTTGATTGGAAATGTACATCTTTTCGGTTTGGCAAATTGTTGTTGAGTGGTAATGTACATCTTTTCTCTGTACATTTTCCTGTTTCTGGTTATCAGTTGATGGCAGTCTCCGTTACTGCTGTTCCTTTACTTCATTGCTGTTAATCTTTCCTTTTCATGGTATGTGTTCGTTCTAGTAGTGTCCGTCCGTGTGTTATTGTTGTTAGTTTGATTATACGATAATATGTAAAATAGTATAGTTTAAATAATTGTGTTTGTTGTTGACACGAGTTCAACACTGTATAGGTTGAAGGGTTGTTAGTTTGAGATATTGTGTGTGTGAGCAGAGTTTTAGTGTTATTATTGTATGTTGTAGGATTGAAAACAAAAGGATCGAAATGTTTCAATGATTCGGTTGTGCAAGGCGGGAGAGTTTTCATTGTAAGGTCGTTTTTGATTGGTTGTTGGACTAGAGATTTTTCAATTCTTTTCCGATTTTATGGTAGCATTGATTTTAATTTCAAGTAAGGTATACAATTGGGTTGTGGTTTTATTTATTTTAATTTAATGATTATGGATTGGAATTTTTATTCCCTTGAGCAGGCTGGTTGATAAGTTGTGGATTGTTATTAATTACTTTTGCGCTTTTAATACACTGTTGTTACGAATAATATTTGGGCTTACATAAGGGTACTAATTATATTATTTGTAGGAATTTGGTTTTTTGTATAATATAGGTGGTAATTTAAGTTGAGTGTGTTGTGGTCATAGTTATAGACGAGGTTTTGATCCTTTGTGTCGTGGTTGGTTAGCTTGGCCAGTGTTGTGAAATGAACGATTGGAAACAAGGAATTGAAATGCTTGATTGTTCGGGGCCATTAGGTGGGAGGTGTGTCGAATGTTTGGTCGAGTTTGATTGGTTGTTGGATTGGAGAATTTCAGTCCTTTTTGTTGCAATTTTGACTCTATGTTAGAATTAAAATTTGGATTAAATATTTAAGCTATTGGTGCTTTTCTCCAATTTAGATTAAATCGTGTTTGTTGTTGCATAGTTGTTGTTGAGGGTGGATAAACTTTAGTGGGTTTAATTTTAATAATTTGATATTGTGATACGGTAGTTTAACGCTATGCTTTTATATACTTCAAGCACGGACGTGAACAAAAACATCCCTTACACTCACTTCACATATTATTTACTATCCACACGAACGAACGCGAATGCATAAAACACACACCTATATACTATCCTCACCAACGAACGAGAATGCATAAAACATACCCCTATGTACTATCCTCACCAACAAACGCGAATGCATAAAACACACACCTATTTACTATCCACACTAACGAATGAGAATGCATAAAACACACACCTATTTACTATCCTCACCAACGAATGAGAATGCATAAAACATAAACCTATTTACTATCCACATCAACGGACGCAAATGCATAAAAACACACACCTATGTACTATCCACACCAATGAACGCGAATGCATAAAGCACACACCTAAGTCCATTGCGTGTTTTGTTCCAAGGAACCTATGAAGGGACATTTCTTCTTAGTTGCATTACGTGTTGCTATTATGTTCTCATTAAATATATTGATGTCCTGGAAAAATGTCCCCTCGATGTTGATTTTTTTTCTCGCTTACTTCTTTACATTTGTTTCAGTGGGCGTTTCCGTATTACGACCTTGACAGGGGTGATCTCTCTAACTGGGGAGCTTTAAATTGTATCTCTTCAATTATAAGGTGTTCGCAATGCGGACGTTCCATTCTGTGATCTCTGCTATTTTCGGTGTACACAGCGACACATCTATAGCAGAGGGGTTTCATTGTGCGGGATCTATACTCATAATGAAGCCATTGTTTAGAAATGTTGGGATGCATTTTTGGCCCATCTTCCGATTATTTCACTCGATTGTTAATGTTGTCACTTCCCAGTATTTCATTGTGGCATTAAATCTCCGCATATTATCACCCATTTTCCCACGTCTTTTGTTCGATTGTTAATTTATTCTAATTCAAAGGTTTGATCTGTACGTGGTTCTTATAAATTAACGATGGTAATGGGGTGGTTCCGAGGTAGGAGGGCCCCAGGTGACCAAGTAGTCTAAGGCGCTTGCCTTACACTTCACCGACATTTCACCTCTGGCTTCATGGGTTCTAGTCCCAGGCCTGGCCTGCGTGGGTAGGTGAGAAAGTTTGCCAATAGCATCACGTGGGTTGGTGGATATTTTGAGAGTTCTTCCTCAACCAGATACTTCGATCGCCATGTATAGTCTATCATGTACGGTATAATGGCATTAAACCCAACCAACAAAAACAACTGAGATCGAACCTCATTTACTTGTATTTCTAGGTCGTGATGAGGTTTTAATTCGGCAAAATCGCATTGTCTTACTACTATAATATTACTTTTCAAATAAATCGCTAGTCCTACTCCCCTGCTGGTATGGGGGTGGAATTTGGTATCACGTCCTGTTAATTTAGGATGTGCGTTTTCTAAATATATATGACAGATTGTCAGCTGGTCTCTTTTCATTTTAGCTGGTGGGCAAAAGGCCTAACGTCACTGGCGTTCCGTTGTCAGATAATACATTTTTCCAGTGTTGCTATTTCATTTTGATCAAACTACTTCATTATTGTTTGTATTCCCTTTCAGAAGCTTCACCTTCCGACATAATTATGCGAGGTGTTTTTACTGATAGTCTGGAGCCTAGCTTGATTATATGTAAATCCCTTCGCGACCATATAATCTATTGTTATGGCATCCCTTATGGTAATATGGCATTTAGCGTTGTTCGGTTTATGACTGCCAGAATAGTTAGGACTTTTTGTTTGGTTTTGCCTCAGGGTTTTCTATTTTCATAGTGCATATCCCCGTTTTCAAACCTGTAACGGTTTCTGGAATTTCTCGGGACGTGACCCAATCCTTTGCAATATGTGCAGAACCGTGACATGTTTTTAAAAGTATATACCCTGCCGAGTTCTATTTTACCTGCTTTTTCTCCTTGGCAAAATAACAACACAGCTGTTCTTTCTTGTATCTGCCTTCTTTTTAGATCAGACAGCCCTTACTAATTCTTGAACTTCATAAGTAGGCTGCTAAGTCAACTAAGTTATTTTAGAGTGGGTATATATTACCCATTTATTATGGTGTTTGTCTTTTGTGCCGTTTTGCACCCTGACATGTTGTGTTTCGAAACTTTGACTTTAAATGGACCTGCCCTCAATATTTCTAAGACCATCGCGACTTGTTGCTCTGTGCTGCACATGATAAATGAGAGCATAACCTGGGGGTATTTAATTCAAAATTATACTTGGTGTTTTGAGTAGTTCACCTACCACACTCTTTTCCACTAATTGCGTTATGGATTAGTTCAACCCATTAATACACATTGTTAGATCTATGGGGTGTTTTTTGCTTTGTTGTTGATCATGCTGTCTTTACGACATTGATGGGGTCTGCCTGTTTATCATGGTTTATGGGTTTAGTCGCGACTGTTGTTGTTGCAGAGGACGTTAGTAATATACTAAGATGAGGGTTTCGAGACAAAAAAGGATCCTAGACCAGAAACCCCACCCCCACCCCTAAATTTGGAGAGAGGGGATTTGTCGGAGAAAGAATATCCTAGTTTAGAAACCTTTTTAGCTAGAAATTTCATATTAAAGAAATGAAATATTATATATAATGTATCATTATAATCCAATCCGACATGTTGGATTTGATCTGACAAACAAATTTTGTAAGAGATTTAATTCAATCAAATCAGCCTCATGCTATACTGGCATAAAACCTAAAATAATAAGCAATTGTATTAAAAATGTTGGTTACCATGTATCACCAAAATATGGATCAGTATGGTTAATCGCAACTGAAAATGACGAACGAATAAATCACCTCTGTCTGCGTGGGTTCGAGTCTAAGATTCGGCGAATGTGGATATGTGAGAAAGCTTGCCAGTAGCTTCTCGTGGGTCGGTGGTTCTTTCCGTGGATTTCCCGGTTTCTTCCACCACCATTAATACTGGCCGCCATGTATAGCCTATCGTGTGCTGAAAAATGGCGTTAACCCAACAACAACAACAACAACAACAACGAACGAATAAGAGGTTGGGCAGATGATCCAATGACATTTATTGACAATATAGTTGCCACACTTTTTGATAATGATATTTCTAAACATCTACAGTGTATGTAAACAAGGTTCCTATCTCCGGGACCTCCTATCCCTCCAAAACTTTTTATGTTAACATTTTGTCAAAAATATGTTAGAAAAATATTTTCACTTACCTGTTCATAAAATCCTCTAGCAGAAATGGCTACGAAGAAAATTTTGACTGCCTTTTATATCGTTATTCTGGGAAAATCCATTGCAAATAACCTTGATTTCATAACATTTTGGAGTGGCGTTATTTTAGGAAAATCCATTGCAAATGACCTATCTTTGACCTGATTTCGGCGTTATATTCTAAAAACTCCATTGGAAATTCCCTATCTTTAACCTTTTAGAATGATTACATGATTTAGTTATTATGGAAATTCCGTGTGGGCCTATGACGGCATCAGTAATCATTTTATACATTTAATCTCCAGGGAAACCAAATCTGTATATTGCAATATATTATGACGCTATTGATTTTTATTCACAGCTATACTATTGTAATGGCAAAGAGACAAATATATTGTAAGGAATACAAAGCTTTCTTAGTATCTAAGACTATTCACATGATCGGATATCAAACGACTAGACTGCAATTTATTTTTCATCATAGAAAACCAAAGTATTTTATCATTTACTCGTACACGATTTTGAAAACATTTTTCTATATATTTTCACAGAATGGGAAGTAGTATATGAATGGGGATTTGAGACACTTTTATCTGTTTCTATAGATCAAACATTTTAAGCCTTCTATCGTGAAAAATAATGGTGAACAGGCAAGTGAAAACATTGTTTGAGATTATTTTATTTTATACCCTACCATCACTATACTTTTTTTGATAATCTTTTTCATACCTGCTGACTCTCATTGGTAGGATATCCGTTAACATACTGTCAATAATACGAAACTCACGTATTAAATCGTCCATATCATATTTTACACCTCCCATATAAGATCGTATTTGATCAAGTAAATTTTTGTAAGTTATACTTGCTGTTTTACAAGAATTTTTTTTTGTTTCAAGTTTAGGTTCAATTTTTTTTACAAGTGTTGAAAGAGAGACACCGACACCAGATATTATTAACAAAAACGGATTTAATGATGCTCCACTTGAAATTATACCAGAGCTAGTCATTAATAATGGCAAATATGATATTACTCGATGTATTCTACGGTAGTATTTATAACATTCTTTTACACACCAGAGGTTTTTTATGATAAAATTTATAATATTGTACTAGTGCGTCAACATCTTGTTTTGGAATTTCTTCTGAAATGTGATTGAAATCGATGATACGTTTATTCATTATACAATTTTTTTACAAAAAAACAAAGGTTCTGACACCAGCAATTGAATCAGGAAACTCAAGAAATTTATTATTATTAGGATCAGCTATAAAAATTCTGTATTTGTCATAAACATCTGACGAAGTATCCTTATATCGTTCATCTGTTAGTACATATTGTTTCTTTAACCAAGCGTATGAATCAAAACTATTTCCTACTTCACTCTCCTACAAATCTGTTTTATTCACCAAATTACTGTAATCGATTTCTGTTTCATCAATATACCCTAAAACTAAGCTCAACTGATCTAACGTGAAATTTTTGAGAACAAGATGTTGTCTGATAATTGCATATGCGACTACGAAATTTGCTAACATTAATTTTTTAAGCTTATCTAGTTCAATTGTAAGAAGACCAACAGCAGAAGCTACTTTCAGCATTAATTTTTCATATGGTTTTGTGAATATTGTTTTAATTTCGTTGTAATAATTTCGTAGTGACAATTGTCTAGAGTACTGGAATGACGGGAATGGAATATCGTCTTCTTCACTTATATCATAATAAGAATCAGACTTTACTAGCAACTTTGTTTGATCGACTTCTTCAAAAAACTTTTCTCGCTCATCATCACTAAAATTACTAATTTCATCGTCTAAAGTTTTGATTACCTTTAGAGACTTGTTAACAATAATCGGATCAAATTCTGGGTCTTTTTCACGTATCATTGGCAAAATTGCGTTTGCGTACACTTTAATAATTAACTCTGCGTCTGACGTCATAGTAACGATTTTAACCAAGGTTTCTTTGTCATTGTAGTACATACCGAGATGTTTACAAGTGTGTCGTTTTGAAAAACTATCATATATATTTTTGTTTCTTTTTATTTTTATTTTCTTAGTTTCCGGTAGTTTGTCAAGACGAGTATGATTTTCGTTTATTCGTCTTTCTTCCAATGTTCTTCCACTATAAACTCGTGCTTTTATTAAGTCTGATTTTATTATCAAATCTATGTTATACCAATCAAGCTCCAGTAATATTTTTTTAAGTATAATTTCAACTTGTTTTTGTTCTTCTAGACAATCATCAGGGTGACAGTATCTGCTTATAATGTCAAAGTTTTCTATTGCTTTTTTCAGTTGTGGTCCTCGCATATGCATAACGCGAATAAAATTAGCAGAATTTCCTGGCAATGTTGAATTGTCTAATGATTCGATGCCAAGTTTTTCAAACCTTGTAACATTTTTGCCATGTTATTAACAGCTCCAACATCTATTTTAGGGTTAAAAATATTATCATAAAATTCTTTCGCAACGGTTATAATTGATGGTTCTGACATTATTTTATAGCATTAGATTAAATTTGATCATCGAGTGTGTATATTTGAAATGCTGTCAGTCCTGGAAACGGACGTTCAGCAGCAATAACATAAACTCGAAAATACAAGTACTTGTTAACAGTGTTTTCAGTCGGAATCGTAAAATATTGTGTTGTTGAAATGTAAGTGTCTGTTGTGCTATACAATGTTGCCCAATTAATATCATCATTTGATCCTTCCAATCGCCAATTATAAATTGACCAACGCTAGGATTTAATCGGCCTCGCAAATGAAATTGCCAAATAGCAACTGCAGTAGGACATTTGATTTTGATCCAAAAATTTTCAATTTCTCCTTAGTGTCTATCAGAGAAAGCGTAATAAGGATAATTTTCAGGATAAAACGATGATGCACTTACCTCAAACACAACTGCTGACTTAAACAATATTGGAATATACCCAACATTATTTTTGGTTCGTTTTACACTACTAGACAGACTGTCAACATACGCTTTATTTGTCAGATCGTTAGGGTTAACTGGAACGTAATTCGTCATTATCTTCTTGGCTTTCATGTTTATATTCCCAGACATCGGTCCACCGGATTTATTAAAGTATGGGTTAAATTCTTCTTTTAATTGAGCATAACTAATAGCATCAGTGTTATCAGATGGTGAGGTTATTGGTAATCCAGTTATTTTTGAATTTAACATGAACAGGTCACCTGTCATTGTATCACCGGCTTTGTTAAGCTTATTATCGTCAACAGATTTTAGTTGTGCATAACTTACAGCTTGTGTTTGATTTAAGTTTTCTGGCGGATATACAATCTCTAAATTTATAAAAAAATTTCCTGACATGTTGATATTACCTGTAACTGTTCCACCGATTTTATCAAGTTTGTTATCATCAACATACTTCAACTGCAAATAACTTCCCGCTTGAGTTTGATTTAAGTTTGCTGGTGGATACCTGGTCTCCAAATTTATAATATTTTTCCTGACATATCTAAGTTACCGCTTAAAATTCCACCAGATTTATCTAGTTTATTATTGTCGACTAATTTAAGTTGTGCATAACTAACAGCTTGTGTATTAACGACATTTATTGGTGGATAATCTGTTTCTAAATCTAGTACTCGTTGATTTGATATAAACAAGTTTCCCGTCATTGTGTCGCCGGATTTTTTCAGGTAACCTGATAAATCAATCTTGCCGTCTGTTATTGTTGTACTTACAGCTGATGAATCTCCTACTAATGTTCCAAATTTTGTATAATAGCTCATTATTTATTTATCGTCTGACAATTTTTTTATATAACATAAAACTGTATAACAATAATAGCAAAATCGTCGATATTAAACTTTGATACAGAGCGGTTGGTGAAACATAAACATGAAAACGAACTTCCAGATTGTCATTATCTTATTGTTGGAAGAACTGGATCTGGGAAAACAAACTTGCTTATGAATTTACTTCTAGGAGATAATTTTAACTACGATCGCATTTATATTTACACAATTAATCCACAACAGGATAAGTACGAGCTACTTAACAATTATAATGACAAACTTCGTGATGATCTTGAGGCTGGTGAAGATTTTTTTATTATCAAACAACCAGACGAACTTGTTCCAGTTAATCAACTTGATTCGTCCGAACACAAGATAGTTGTTTTTGATGATATTCCGCTAAACAACGAGGAAATGAATAAAATAAGATCATATTTTTCATTATCACGTAATAAAAAATGTAATTCTATTTATCTCGCCCAAGGTTTTTATAATGTTGACAGATTTATTTGGCGAAATACTGGTTGTTTTATATTATTGCCAGGACTTGAGAATGTCGACGTTAGAAATATCGCGAACGAACAATGTGGTAATGTAACAAAAGAAAAATTTATTGAATTATATCATAAAGCGACGGCAAATAAATATGACTTTTTTTTTTTTTGTTTGATAAATTAACAAATGATACGAGTAAAATGTTTCGCTGTTGTATTGAAAAATATCTACAGTAAGTTTTATAGCAAATTGTATATAATTAATGGAAAGACAAGCAAAGTACAGAAAACATATGGAAAATCTAAAAAAAACCTTGTTAAATCTAAAGCTGAACTTAGGCAGATGATCCAACAAGCACGACGTGGTCAAGTGGTTGCAGCAGAAACAACAGCCGCCGCTCTCAAACAAGTTACTGAAGCTTTACTTGGAAAACAACCTGAAACTAGTCCACTATCAGAAGAAGAACTTAAAAAATTACAAGAAAAAGGTTTACTCGGATTCGTTAAAGAACAACAAGAAGCAGCTGCTGTAAAAATTATTGCTAGATCTGAAGAAGAAAGAAAAAGATTAGCTGAGTCACTTCTAGCAAATATCGCTGATCCGGTCGCAAGACAAGTTGAACTGGATCAGCTAATAAATAATCCACTCTCACTTGAACGAAAACTAGCACGCTTAACAACACGGGAGATCAAAGATATTTTAATAAATTTATCAGAAAAATTAGAGGATATTGAAAAGGAGCAAGAAAGAGTAGGAGAGTTGACGGTAAAGTTTATGGGAGTTGAAGACAAAAGACGATGGTATACGAAACAAGCAAATAATGAGATAACAAAGGATGAATATGATAAATTTTTAGAGGAAAATTAAATTAAAGATCTTGATAATATAAATAAATGGAATGATGTTGAATTTGAAAAACTTATTGATAATTTAAATAAAATGATTATAGACGGTACTGATGCTAAAAATGAGTTAAACACAGCCATAGAAGAGGAAAATATGCTTCCACTTTATGATAGAATGAGATATGGTATTATTGCTGTAGTAGTTGAAAAAAAAGCACAAGACAGTAGAAAAGAAGATTTTGGTAAGGGGTGGGATTTTAAAAGGAAATTTTTTGTATCTGATAAAAGTCGTGTAAAAAAATATAGAGAAGAAAAAAAAAGGGGCTGGAGTTAGAATATTTTCACCAGTTACTGAAATGATTGGCAGATTAATGTTATTGATACCATCAAAAGAAGCTGGAAATGTTGGTGTTGAAATTGACAATGAAATTATTGACATACTTGATAATTTGAGATCGGAAAATTTATTAACATCTGACGAATGCGAAACTTTACATAGCGATTTAATTTTATAAAAATATAATAATAAATGTCAGCAACATTATTACTAGACTCTAGCCAATCTGATAAAGATAGCGCAAATTTTTATGTAAAGTATATTCCGCCAATAGAACTAGATCGTGAAAAACAATATGAAATTGGACTAGTTTCATGCACTTGTTGGCATGCTATGGCTAATGTAAAAACTGGAGTAAACGATGAATTTACATTTACTATTCCTATACGTACTTCAACATTTTTAAAGTGGAAAACATTTAAACTTCCACAAGGAGCTTATAATGTCACTGATCTAAATAAAATAATAAAAGAACTTATAATAACAAAAAATGAAGGTGTAGCTGATACTTTTGAGCTGACACCAAATTATACGTTACGCGCTAGAATGACATTAAAAAATACACATGTTTTATTTGATGTAAAAAGTATCGCATCGCTGATAGGATTTACTGTTAAAACATATCCTTCTTTTGATCAAGCTATTACATATGACCGTGAAAATCCAGTAGATATAACTGATGTAAACACAATATTGGTAAATTGCTCTATTGCATCTGGATCTTATTCAGCTAAAGGTAGTAAAGGACAAACGACATACAGTTTTTCACCAGACGTTCCACCAGGTTCTCTTATGCAAATTAATCCACGTCAGGTCATTTATTATCCGTTAAATGTTGAAAATCAAATAACAGAAGTAAATATGCAATTGACAGATCAGTCTTGACGACAACTGTATTTTAATAATGAAGTTGTTACTAATTATTTACACTTACGCAAACAAAGTAAACATATTTTCTAAAAGATTTGGAAGTAAAATTATGCAACCTCAGATATAATGAAACAGAGAAAACAGTTTATAGAAGAAAAATAGTCGGAGGATTTTTGGGAAATATATTTGTTAAAATTATAGAAAATGCTCCAGCAATAGCTCATAGAGTTGCACGAATTGCACTTGACGCATCAAAAGCTTTTGCAACTGGAGCTGCATCTGCTGCTGGAACTGCTGTTGGACAAAAAATAGCTGATAAAAAAAAAGACTGACAATAAAACAAGCTATTTCAGAAATCGCACCAACAAAAGAAACTCAACGCGCAATGATAACAACAACAAAAAAACTTTTATCACCACAAGGAGAACAAATTATAAAAAGAATAAATATCTAAAGTAACAACACCGAAATAGCTTCGCTATCGCTGATGACAAAATTTTGTATAACCTGATAAATAAAAAAATGTCTGTTAAAAATTATCTCGATTTAGCAGAAATTTATGACACAGACGACACGGTAACAGAATTTGAATATGTTGAGTATCTCGATGAAAATTCTAACGAACCTAATAAGGCTGGAGTTAGAACATTTAATACTCGAGACGATGACGTATTTCTACTTCCTCATAAAGCAATGTTGGAAGTTCGTGGCCAGATTATGACAGTAGCTGTTCCACCTGCCGCAATTGCAGCTAACGTAGAAGTTGCTCTTATAAATGATGGTTGGTGTTTATTTAAAAAGTTCTCGATATCAGCTGGCCAATCAAACTGTCGAAGATATTTCAAGTTGCAAGTACAATCTTAAATACTATGTCGTTTTCCGATGATTATTCCAAATCAACCGCAACTAATATGATGTGGTTTAAAGATACTGGAACTGCAGATATTGGATCAGTAGAATTTATTCCAAGGACAGGGGTTGTAGCTGGAGCTGATGCAGCTGGAAGTGCTGCAAATGTGAGAGATTTTCTTATTGCTTATGCTGGTTCTCTTGGTATAGCGGCACCAGCTGCAAATGCTAATGCAGACGCTACAAGAGCCTCACTTACTGCAGCTTGTAATAATCTTGGTATAACACCACCAGGAGCAGCAGCTAATGGAGCTGCAAAGTTAGCTATAGTTAACGGAAATATAGTAGGTTTTAAAAGTGCACGTTACAATGAAGGTTATTCTAAAAGACTGAAACTTGCAGCAGAATCACGTCAAATTACAATGATGATGCCACTAAGTACAATATTTGGCTTTTGCAGGGACTATAATAAAGTATTTCGTGGAGTTAAACATACGCTTATTTTAGATCGATCAGAACAAAATGATTGTTTATTTCAATCTGGTGGAGTTGATTTACAATTTATTATAAACAAACTTGCGCTGTGGATGCCACGAATCACGCCGACAGTTTCAAAATCGCTCGAATTAGATGATATTCTTAAAAACCGCACAAAGAAGATTCATTTTCAGCAACATAATCATATATCAGACAGCAGTTCCAAATACCACAGACTACACATGGCGAGTCACAACAACGTCAACTGAACAAAAGCCACAGCAAATATTTGTTGTATTTCAGCAACAAGCGCGACGTGGTAACCAACAACAAAATAATGCAACATTTGATAATGCTGATGTTAGACGAATATATGCTAGAATAAATTCAAAGCAATACCCGGAGCGAGCGATAGAATATAATTTTGCAGATGACGCTAATAAAAATATTACTCGACCTTACATGTACCTGCTCGACTCATTGCAAAAATATCAAGATGTTGGAGACGGATCTCAGATATCAGTAGAGGAATTTCGTACACTTTATCCGATTTTTATTTTGATGTTAGTAAACAGAATGAAAGAGATGTATTTTCAACTGCTGATATTGAAATCCTCGGAGCAGTTCCAGCAGTGCAGTTATATGTATATGCGTTAGTGATCAGCGACAGAACTATAAAGATTGACTTTATCGAAGGTAAAATCTCAGTACAAGTTTAATCTGTAACTTTAATATAAGATGACAAAATATATTATAAAAGACATATATTTGACTGATGGTCAAGTTAAAAAATTAGCAGCTGCTGTTGCAAAGAAAAGGCAAGTATCATTAAAGGTCAACCCTAACGCAGGTGTTTAAGGTACTATAACAAAATTAATGTTAACCAAAAAACCAAGTAAATAAATACGATCGCAAAAAAACTTTTGTTTTAAATTTAAGTGCTGCACAAATAACTGCAATGCTAAAACAAGGTGGATTCTTCGGTCCGGCACTATCTGTAATGGCTAGAACGTTAATACCTAAAATTTTGCCAGATTTGGTACAGTAGGATTAGCAGCAGCGTCTGGAGCAGTATCTGGCGCAACGAAAAAGGCAGTTGAAGGTCATGGAATAAAGAAAATTTTTGTCTAAAGATAAATATAATGCCCAGATGAAAAACAGCAAAAAGAAAGGCAAACGACGAAAAAAGAAAAGACACGACCGAGGAGAAAAGGTGGATTTATTCCAATAGCTCCATTACTAGCAGGATTAGCGGGAAGTCTATTGCCAAATCTGTTAGGAGTAGGACGAGGACTAATGTTGCCAGGAACAAAGAGATGAAGTCGGCCGCGTTAAGTAATTTTGATATACTTGATAAACTGAAAAAAGTAAAACGTTTCCCTGGAGTTTATTCTAAAGATGAACTTACGGCGATTCCATCGCCAGAGACGCTAGCGTCTCCAGGTTCGTGTGTTATAAATATACAAGATTTCAATGACGGATCTGGTACACATTGGGTAGCTGTTTTTGATAACAATTATATTGACTCCTTCGGAATTCCACCAAGTGACGCAATAAAAAAATATATGTGTAAAAAAAAATAATAAATTATTCGTCTAATCAAATTCAACCAGTTGGAACTTCTGCCTGTGGATACTATTGCGTAATGTTCATTAAACAGGTGACTGAAAATCCAGATTTTTAACGTTTATTTTGCAATTTGACAAACAACCTTCTCACGCTAATGATGAGATTGCAATTAATTTTATCTAAACTCACTGATATACAATGTCAACATATTGTCTTAAGTGTAAAACTAAAACAGAAAATAAAGATGAGGAAACAGAGAAAACAAAAAATAATAGAATAAGGCTGAAAATTATTTGTGCAATCTGTGGAAAAAGAAAAAGTATGTTTTTACCAACAACAAAATTGTCCGGAGCGCGTTATCCAGAAATTATTTTAGTAGATGATTAATAAATAAATGACATGCGAGTGCGATTGTGACAGAGATTTATTTCTTGAGCAAAATAAAATTGTTACGTATTGTCAGAAATGCAACAACAGAGAAATAATTAGAACAGGTATAGATATACATAAATTAATTGGCAAATTGCCGAAACGAAAAGGCGGTTGGACATTGCCAGACCATAAATATACTGGACCTTATAACCCTCTTGATAAACAACTTGACGAAAACGATAATCCGTTGCCAGGACAAGAACCTTACAATCAAGTTGACGCAATAGCAATGCGCCATGATATCTGCTACAGAGACATTGAACTTCCAGACAACGAACAAAATAAACACAGCTGCAATAAAGTAATGTTAGACGAACTTCGTGATATGAAACCTGGTACAAGGTTTTATTGTAGCAAAATATAAACTCGGACTCGGTAAAAAAGAGTTATATGATGATCTTGCCTTAGAGCTACATAAACCTAAAAAAATGTTTCCGCGACGTAAAGTTGTCGCAAATGCCGTTGATGACATCTGGGTGATAGATTTAGTTTAGTTGATGTCTCAAATCTTGCTCATTTTAATGATAACAAGAGATATCTTTTTTAATTGTTGTAGATGTTTTTAGCAAATACGCGTTCAGTATACCCGTTTCGGATAAAAAAGGGACATCGATGACTGGTGCATTAAAACAAATAATAACAAGTACAGAATGAAAACCAAATAGAATCTGGACTGATCATGGAGCAGAATATTTTAATAAAAAATTTGAACAGTTTTTAGAGCAAAATAACATTAAAAATATGTTACAGGAAATGAGGGAAAAAAGCGTCATCGTTGAAAGATTTAATCGCACGCTCAACGAAAAATTCCACAAGTATTTGACAGCTAAAAATACGAGTAAATATATTGACAACTTACAAAAAATTGTTGACGAATATAATAATACGAAACACAGATCACTAAAAATGTCGCCAAACTACGCGATTGCAAATCCAATATTAGCAAACGAAAATATGTACCGCAGACACAAATTTAAAGTTGGTGATAAAGTTAGAATTTCTCTGACTAAAAAAACATTTGAGAGAGGATATACTCATAACTGGAGCGAAGAGGTATTTGTTGTTGATAAAGTACTTTTAACAATACCAGTTACATGCTCTTTAAAAGATTTATTAGGTGAACTTATAACTGGCACTTTTTACGAGCAAGAACTTCAGAAAACAGAACAAGATATATTTGTTATTGAAAAAGTTATTAAAAAGCACGGCAACAAAAGTTTAGTCAAATGGCGTGGATATGGCGATGAATTTAATAGCTGGGTACCAACTAAGTCGATCGAATAATATTACTATAAATTTCTTCGTATTTTATTAATACTGATTTACATTTTACTGGTTTACATAAAGAAATTAAATGTAATTTTCTTATATCATCGACTGGCATTAAATTAAATATTTTAACAAAAATAAAATCGTATTTTTTATTTCTTTGTTGTCCAGTTATTTTTACGTTCAAAAAGGGTTTTATAAGCTGCCAAAATATTTGATGCTCTGTGATAGTAAAATTAAATTTTATTATTTTTTTTAGCAATATGGTACTTAACATCATATCGCCCAGTTGTTGGTCTGCTTAATTTTTTTTTTTTTTTACTAACAACAACATCTTCTTCGTCGTCGTCATAGTTATGCAAAATATCTTTTTCAGTATAACCAGCAAATCTGTCATTAGTAACATTTTCTAATGTAAAATTTGAAACTGAAACAAAATCTCCCAAATATAGTTCAGCCAGTCTCTCAATTAAGTTCATTATTATAATATATCTTTTGTCGAATTAATAAATAATAAGATGTTTGGAGAGATAAAATATCATCAAAGAGTTAATATACTAAATCACAAAGAATTAGCTGAGGCAATTCGAAATTGTTTGTTGGGACATAGTTTTTATTTTGTTGATGTTATGATAACATTAGGTGAATCTGACAGATTTTTGTTAACAGTAGCAGAAAAAATAAAACTTAATACAAATAAAATAATAACATTACGATTTAATCGCGACGATGTCATGGAATTTAGTCATAATTGTCTTACTCGAAATAATCTAGAAAATATCATTAGTTATCGTATTTAAAATTAAATCTGTCAAATGTTGCTGATTTAGTTACATTATCAGCTACAAATTTTACTGTATTTGGATGAATTTTATGATATTTTGCCTCACATGTTATTGATTTAAATTTTATTTCTTCAAAAGTTTCGAGATTTATTAAAACAACCGATCTTTTTGGATTTTTAAAATTAGAACCGTCAAAACCGGCTCCACATCTTGTGTTTTCTTTTGGCGTAACTAAATCTAAATTTTCCAAACGATTATCTGTTGTAATACCATTTTTATGATCAACAACTAAACTATTAGGTATTAGTCCGTTAAAAGTTTCAAACACAAAACGATGAGATTGTTAATAAACAAAATTAGTTTTTGTTCCACTTACATTAACACCAAGATATCCACTGTTCTTCAAAATTCCAACAACTTTTTTTGTTCTTATATGTCTAATATTTCCCTTATCATTTGTCTCATATAGATCAAATACTGGATGAAGTTGAAATTCATTTTATAATGATAAATTTTCAATATTATCATCAGCAATTGCTCGTTGTCCTTCTGGAATATCGTCGCAAAACAAAGTATAAATAAAATCTTTTCTAAACATTTCCATTCTTTCTGTATCATCGCCTTTTACTGAAATTAATACAACAGCTGGTGTTGATATGCCAACAGATTTTTTAGATTTTATATTAATAACAGAACCTAACATATTTGCTGCATATAAATTGTATTTTGGATGTACATGATAAAATTCTTGCTCTTCCGCTGTCAATCTCAGATATCTCAAAATTTCTGTCATTATACTATAAGGATTTCATATATCTAATTTAAAAAAATTCAATTAAATATAAAATATTACTAAATATATAATGTTAAAATTGCTAGATATTGCTAAAAAGAACATTATCAAGACAGAAAAAAATTGCTTCAGCATTTTCAGGTTATGATAATAGTTACAAACTTGATGATCAAAATGTTTTAGCAAATTTTAATTCCACAAGTTTATTTCATCTTTTGCAACCTGTTATAGCTCAAGAACTTGCGGCTCATAAAAGTATCAAACTTATAGTCCAATATCATACGATTTTATCAAAGTTACACGCAGTTGAGGATGTACTGATGCAATGTTTGAAAGAAAAATTTTGACAGCGAAATTTCGGAACCATATTTAACAGCTAAATCGAGAAAAATATTAACTGGAACAGACATTGCCATGGTCGCCGATGAAATACATCAAGAAATAAACAAAAAATTAGAAGAATTTACTGCATCGGGATCGGGTTGGAAATTTGAAATGATAAAAGAAGTTTTATTTCAAACAGCAAAATATAACGTACTTCGCGGTAGTTTGTACGTCGATCTCCCTCAAAAAATTAAAAACAAAAGATGCTGCATAAATGTCAAAAACAATGATGACAAATGTTTTCATTGGCCTATTCTTTCTGCAAAACATCCTCAGTGTGATCACCCCGAGCAGCAGGCAGGGTGAACTTGTCTGAATCGTCATTTGTCTAAAACATAAGGTTCCTACGAAGGCTGAAAAAATAAGGTCAATAACGCTAAACCGAACCTCCTAACTTTTATTATTACCGTATAGTTTGAAAAACGAATAATAAATCGTTCGATTTAGCTCATTTTTATTATTTTATTTTTTACTTTTTTGTTTTTTATGTTATAATGCGTTTAGTTTACTCACCGGGTCACTCAATTTTTGTCGTTCACCCTGCCTGCTGCTGTAATTAAATAATCAGTATAAATATTATTAATAATGGTCGTCATTGGCGAACCTCATTCAGCTAGATTAGCACGAGAACGACTAGAAGCAATTAGAAAATATTTACCTGTTCGTGATGCTGTCAAGCAACAATTACAAGAACGTCAGGAATCTCATGTCGAATTTGAAGAGGATACAAAACAATTATTTAAACCAATTACAGAGACAACTAAACCTCTTCTTCCTGTTTTAGAGAAAACCGCTGAGGCAACTGAAAAAATAGCGGAGAGAACAAAACAGACAAAAAGACTTTTACGTGGACTTCCAGCTGATATAGCTGCTGCTCAACCAATATCAACGGCGCAAAAACAAAAAATTCTCTCAATGAGCAATGCTGAGCTACTTGATAAATTTAGCAAGGACTTCACTGATACAATTGATAGCATTAAAAACTTTGACGATTTAGCTAATTTTGCTGCTATGAGTTTTGGTCGGTGGGATAAATTCTTAAAGCCTGATCATCAAAATATCAGTAAATCCCGTGAACAATGGCAAAGAGTAATATACCGCATACGTGCTGACGTTGAGCAGATTAAATTAGATGATGAAATATACAGAGATTATAATAGGAATTTTAATTATTTCGTTAATTTAACAAAGAAAGAAGCAAGACAAGAAAGAGAAGAAGCAAGAGAACGGAAAGAACGAGAAAGAGAAGAAGCAAGAGAACAGAAAGAACGAGAAAGAGAAGAAGCAAGAGAACGGAAAGAACGAGAAAAAGAAGAAGCAAGAGAACAGAAAGAACGAGAAAGAGAAGAAGCAAGAGAACAGAAAGAACGAGAAAGAGAAGAAGCAAGAGAACGGAAAGAACGAGAAAAAGAAGAAGCAAAAGAACGGAAAAAACGAGAAAAAGAAGAAGCAAAAGAACAGAAAGAAAGAGAAGAAGAAGAAGCAAAAGAACAGAAAGAAAGAGAAGAAGCAAAACAGGGAGAAGCAGAAAGACCAAAACGAAAAAGTACAAGAATAAAACAAGCTGCTACTGAAACAACATCGGAATCACAACCATCATTATCATTATCACCGCCATTAAAACCAACACCAAAGAAAAAAGCAAAAGAATCAGTATTTTAGTCGCCAGCCTCAAATTCTGGAAGAACAACAATCATCTCCATTACCACCGTCATCAGAGGAAGAAGCAAAAAAAAACAAAGAGAGATGGAAAAATCACTTGAATTTTATAGGGAATTATTAGGAAAACAGCTGATAGAAACGAATGACGAAATAAAGAAATTGATGCTACAAATTAAGCTAGAAGTGAACAAAAGTAATAGAGGCTTTTTACAAGAAAGAATAGAAGAATTAGAAAAACAAAAAAAAAATATAGAATCAGATATAAAAAAATCTTATGATATAGGCAAAAAAACTTCTACTGGAAGCGGTTTTTCTACTGGAGGTGATTTTACTCTATGTCCAAATAACGTTATCTCTGACGTTGATCGACTAGAAATCCTCATCGGAGGAAAACGAGCTGGTAATAATTCTCCAGAAATAATTAATGAGGCGGCTGATATTTGCAGACGGTTATTTACTGGCGGTATCATGGACGTTGATGTTTATCAGTCTCTTATTAATGAAATTGCCGATGACTACTACAGTGACTGAGTACGTAATTAAATACAATTACTATAATAAAATGATCGTACATAGTACTCAACGTGGACCAACTATGGTCAGGGTAATAAATTCACGATTACCAGTATACAAAACAACCTACGGAGATGGACTAGGTGATGTTGTTCAGGGTCTATTTAGAAGGATAGCCCCAAAAGCAATACCGATCGCAAAGCAACTGGGAATGAAAGCTATTGATGTTGTTCGTGAAAAAGGTATTGGTGCTGTTGGTAATCTCGCTGGTAAAGCATTTTCAGCGATCAAAGATAGACTAACACGATTAATACGACGAAAACCTCAACCAGTAAAATTACCTAGTACTGAAGTAATGCCTGCAAATGTCAGTAAAATAATAAATCAAGTTGCTAATCAAAAACTATCAGAATTGGCTGATGTACCAATGTCAGAAAAAGAAAAAAATATAACCGCTAGTCTGATAGCAGGAAGTGGTCTCACTTCCCGAAGTGGTCTTCGTTTTAGACGATAATAATTATAATAAAGATGTTCAAGCGCATATCTGATCCAGCATTTGACATGGACGCACCAGTACTTAAAGATGAGTCTGTGCGTGATTATCAATATTATTCTTATGACGCTCGAATTCCAGATCAGCGTGGACGAATTGAACTGCAAGTTCAGGATACAAGTAGGTATTTCTTACCCGCTGAGGCTTTTATTAAGGTTGAAGGTAGACTTTTAAAAATGGATAATACAGATTATGGAATTGCTGATCGGTTTGGTTTTGTTAATAATGGCATTATGGTGTTATTTGACAGCGCTACGTATATGATTGACGGAAAAAAATATTGAATCAATCCAGAAAGACGTTGATGTTGCAACAACAATATTGGGTCTTGTTAGATACAGCGACGATTATTCAAGATCAGCTGGTCCATCAATGATGTTTGCAAAGGATACAACTGATCAGCCCAAACATAGGAATGTAACACTAAATGCAGCCGGGGATACAGTTGTATCAATGAATGAAAATTTCAATTTTGGATTTGCGTCACGTCGAGCAATGCTTAACGAAAATGAAAGGTTTTCATGTGCCATTCCCTTGTCACATATATTTGGATTTTGCAGAAACGTCAGAAAGGTTATTTTTGGAGCCAAACATACGGTTGTACTTGTAAGAAAAGCCACGGACGATGATGCAATATGGCACCCCCCTGGTGTTGATGCTGCTACAACTGCGGCACTTCACGGTAAAGTAGTATTAACCAAACTTTCATTATAGATGCCGGTGATGACTCCATCAATATCTGAAGAAGATCGGTTACTTGCTTTTATGAATCAAGGTGGTAAATCAGCGTTGTCATGGTTAACAATGACCACTGATGCTATCCAGAGTAATATTAATGGTTTATTTACATGGCAAATAGCTTCTCAGCAAGGTGTTTCTGCGCCACGACATATATTTATTGCATTTCAAGATAATGCACGATTGAACAATCAAATACGTAATACAATGGTATTCGACAATCTTGGTGTTTCTGAAGTATCGCTGAGGATAAACGGACATCAAGAACCATCCGAGGATATTTTATTGAATTTTGAACAAAATCATGTAGCACGTGCATATCACCGTCTGATGACGTTCATGGGACGTGATCAAAATATTGATACTGGTTTACAAATATCACAAACAGATTTTACAACATTATATCCAATTTATTACTTTTCGCTCGAACATTTAGATTTAGCCAGACAGTCAGTAGTCGATATACATTTTCGAGCTCGTGTGACACGACCATTAGCTATTGATAAATCGATGTTACTTGAAGGTGTTGGTGGACGAATGCGAGTAGTTGATGCTCCAGTGGAAAACATGTAATTAGATCGTTTATGAATATTATAATGTCGTATAATCACGTTAATGTTAGTCTGACTCCTGGTCAGATTAAAAGGATACAATCAGCATCAAAAAATAACTGTGGATTAAAAATATCGCTAAAGAAAGATCAGATGAGCGGTTCAAATAAATTATCTCTTACGGAACGTCAGTTCGGGCATTTCAATGAAGCCAAAAATCAAATAAAGGTATAAAACTTAATCTTTCTGCGGGTGCCATTAAAGATATTATTAAGACGGGTGGTATATTTCCACTTCTTGCTGCTATACCAGCATTAATAGCCGCTGCAGCCCCAGCTGTTGCAAAAGCAGCTGCATTAGGCGCTGTTGAAACAGCTGCTGGAATGGCATTAAAGAAAGCAACAGGAAAGGGAATCAAAAAAAAAAGGGAAGGGGTCTAAGATTACCAGGGACTCTACATTCATGGTACGGAAAAGGCCTAAGATTACCAGGGACAGTTTACTAATATCTACTATGTCCAATTTTGATTTACTAGATGCTGCTAAAAAAATTAAAAATAAAAAATTTTAGAGGAGTTTTCATGCGTGATCAATTACCAAAACAACCAAATAACATTGAAACAGGTATTATTAATCTCGATGAAAATTCTGGTCCAGGCACGCATTGGGTCGGATATGCAATTGATCCACGTGGAATTATTTATTTTGATTCATATGGACTAGCTCCACCAAAAGAATTCTTAAAGTATATTAGCGGCTATCAAAGTACTCCAATATGGTATTCAACGTTACCTACACAAACATTAACCGATCCACCAATATGTGGTCGAGAAGTACTTAACGTACTTGATGCTATATCAAAATCAACAAAACCACCTCACAAAGTTGTACATGAATATACTACGACGTCGCATTTAAACAGACATTAGTAAATATAATGGTGGATATTTATGGAAGATCTTCTCGTGGTAAAGGTCATCAGCAAGCTGATTTATCTAAATACGCAACTCTCGATCAGCTCAGAAATGAGATTGATGATTTATTAAACATAACCAGTGTGGATCAAAACGAAGTAGTTGTTTTTCAGGATAAGGAAGGACGATTAAAAACTAGTAATATACAACTACCAGATGTACTTATACGAGTTCCCACCGCGGTTGTTAATAATATAGTTACTTTTACTGATCAGGGTAAAATACAAGATTCCGGTACGTCAGTCAGCGATTATATTAAGAAAGCTGGTGATTCATTTACAGGTAGCATTATTATGAATCAAAATAAAATTATAGACCTTGGAAACCCAACCGCAGATACAGACGCCGCAACAAAGAAATATGTCGACGATCAAGAATCTAAGTACGTATTGGTCAACGGTGGCATAATGCGTGCATTTCTCAACATGAATAATAATGGCATTAATAATCTTAGAACACCAGAATATGATTTTGATGCTGTTACGAAAAAGTATGTCGATGATAAAGAAATTCCTATTTCAACTTCGCTAGTTACAATCAATAATGAAATGACCACACTAAATAATACTTTTACTAATCACGTACAAACTTTTTTAAATTTTCGTAGAAATGTAAACAAAACCATTAAAGATTTTTTTGATGATCCACCAACCGTTGACATAAAACTCTCCGACGTTAACATGAAACTCAACGACATTGTCAGTGGAATACCTAATATTGTTCAAAAAACTAATCTGATTAAAATTCCACACAGACAAATTAAAAATATCGTATATACAGTAGCATCAGGATCATCAACATGGACACCACAAAATAACACTATCAAACATACCGCGGAAGTCACTGGTGTTTACAGGCTGTCCGTATTTAGTGGTGCAAAATTTAGTATATTTACCAAATATCTATGGCGTCATTCAACTGATATTTTCTCTGGAGTTGTATCTATAGTGTTAAATAAGGATGCTGAAGAAACATTTTTACTGGAAGCAGATAATCAAACAATAACCTCAGCGCCTTATTGGTGGTGTCTGGAATTTGTGGCTGAAACACCGCAATTAGTCACTTAATATAACAATAATGGATCAACCTCAGTCTCGCATCGCCGTTCAACGTTACAGATGCAATCAGGTATGTGAGCGTCTCACTAAACTAAATAGTTTTATCGACTATTATAACAGGAAAATAAAAAAATACAAAAGACGTATAGTTGTTATTGATGTAGTTGATTACTCGGTTTCTGCTGTTATTGCTGGAACAGGATTATTACTATCAACATTGACGATGACAGCACCTACTGTTATAACCATTATTGTTTCAGCATCAACGACTATTGCTGGAGTTCTCGGTATTATAGCCAAAAAGATAGATACCTGTACAAATGCTAAATTGCACGATTATATGATTAAATTACATACAGTGGCAGATGCATGTTCTAAACTATCTTTGTACATTTCTTCGTGTGTTAGTGATGGTGAAATATCCGATACTGAATTTGCGATGATGATGAAAACCTATGATGACGCTTTTAAGGTGATCGCTAATGATTTTAATGAATTAAATAATAATGATAATAATAATGACAGACAGGGAGTTACTTCAGCAGATCGTTACTAATACAACTCCGTCAAAAACTACTATGATATCGTTAAGTTCGACCAATCCTGAGTTTAGTGTCAATTTTCCAACATCAATTCCTGCAAAAGAAATAGCATTAGCACAGCTACGGGTTTATTATAGCTGGCCCAATATTAGATCAAAACCATTTGGTGGACTACAGCCAAATAATTCATTAGTATTCGCCAATAAGAATAAGCCTGATGGAACTCCTGATTGGCAAGTAGTTGCTATTCCAACGGGCAGTTATCAAATAGAACAGATTAATGATGAGTTACAACGCAGAATTAAATCTATTACAGGAAAAGAATCCAAAATAGCAATTACTGTCTACGAACCAACACTATCTGCGGTTATTGAAATAAATTCCCCTGATTACTCTGTAGATATTTATCAAAGTTCGATTAGATCGGTATTAGGATGGCCTGATGTTCCTCCAGATTATCAAGGACCACCAGAACCGCAACGATCTGATTTCGTCGTAGATGTTAAAAAATTTATAAAATTTCCAGAATATCGAACAGAAAAAAATGCTTATCCATGGCGACGATATTTTGGTGATGGAGTTATACATTATATAGATAAAACAGAAACCCATTTTACAAAAATAGTTGATGGTAAAAAGGTAAAATAATAGTACTTGATGTTGATGAAATAAATTCATATGCTAGTACAATTAAATCTGAACACGGACGTGTACTTAATGATCTAAGAAATTTATTTTCCAGCATTAGCACTTCCTACAACGATGACTTAAAAAATCAAATAATTGAAACAATACAACATTTGAATCAAGTTGCTTCAGACCTAGAGTTCATGAATGATATTATTGTTAACAGAGAAAAAAGATTAGTGAACATAGCAGATAAACGCTATAGGTCGTATATAGTTAATGAAGACGGTCCATCTCAGAGTGTTAGACTAAATCTTCTGTTCACAACAGTATTTCTAAAACATTTCGGAATTACGCGAGAACAACTATCAACATTTGTAATTCCTGGATTTAACTATGAAGAGCTAAAGAAGTCAGTTAATGATCTTATTGATGAACACTTTAAAAGAATATGTGATTCATGGAAAAAATTAATACCTACACCAACTATTCTTAAATATAATAATGATCCACATGGTGGAGGTCGCCATATATCACCGAATATAGTTAATATAACATCTACGATCGCGGTCAATCTAGTATGTGACGTAATTGATGACAGTTATCAAGTAGATCTTTCAAAATCTAACCAGGCCCAACAGGGGTATATGCTATATACATTTAGTCCTAAAGATCCGCCCAGGTGGTTAATTGTATCTGAGCCAATTAATCCAGTTTATCTACGTGTACATAATCCATTTCTGACAAGAATAAATTTCAAACTTACTGACCAGGCAGGAAACATTTTGGATCTAAGACAAGAGTCTCTTAATATTAATTTGTATATACGCTCGTAGAACGTCCGATTAAATAATCAGAGGCTGATTAGTAAATACATGAATAATAATCAATTTCTATGATTAAAGCAATTGTATATATATATATAATAAAGCGAGATAACTCGGCTATCTCTCTCTGCGGAGTAAATTGAACGATTATTTCCCTTACTACTACGTTCGATTTACAGACAACAAATACTTCTTGTTTTTCGTTAATTATTTAGTGACTTATTTCTTTTTCTGTAGGTGATTAGCTGTTAGTAAAGCATCAATTTGTAACAGAGAGGGATATTGATGCATCTTTTAACTCTGATAACCTTAAATTCACGTCGGTTTATACGAGTGCGTAAAGTTATTTTTAGCTATAACACATGTATTTGACCTTAACGAACGATAACTCTTACAGAAAATGTAATGTGCGATTATTTTATACAGTATATTTTATAAATCATGTTTGTAAATTAAGTAAATATACGCTACAGTTGTACAATAATTGTGATTTTATTCAGTATATTGGTCGTACGTAATTTATCTGCTTATTCAGTGTTGGGTTAACTACATAATAATTTTAAAACGTCTATATGTATGAATCGGAAAATGGCTCAGTGGTATAGTTGTTGAACTATGATACTGACGACCGTGGTTCGATTCCTGTAGCTGACGAGTGTCGACAGTATTCGGAACGATGCCATTTTATGTATAAGGTTGGGGAGCTCAGCCCCAACGAATTCAACCCCTCATCACGTTAAACAACGTGGTGAGTGCGTTTTGCATTTACCCCGGGGTTTGATTTGGTGGGGGGTGTATTGAATTCGCAATACAGAGCTCCCTAAAATAATCAGTAGCATGCCTGAGCTCTCTACCTCATTTGAAAGACCCCCACAAGGAAACATTCAGAAAGAATGCTAGCCAAATAGAAACAGAACACATTGGAGTGCCAATAACGGTCATAAGAAAGACATCATCATGTAAAAAAAGGACTCCATGAAAGACACAAAGGCTATCAGGGGGCCAAGTGACCGCTTAGGATGCTACTGATTATTTTTGATATTTTTAGGTCAAACATCAAGGTCAAAAGTTAAAAACTTGAATGTCAATTATTTTTTATTTTAAAGAAATAATTATTATATAATGAACCAAGAAAACATTAATGATATTATTTCTAATATTAAAAAATTAAAACATAACGGAATAAATCTATCTGATAATCTTGATCCTGAAAAAATATTATGTGATTACGAAATATTAAAACAAAGAAAAATTGACAATAAATACACATTACCATCCAATTATAAATTCGTAAAATCAATTTATCAGTCTATGTTAGAATCCTTGGCGGTGGTAAATGAAAAGCAGGTAAAGCTATTTGCGCCTCTTGCACGTTCGATCGAAAATATCAGATCCGAACTGTCTCGTGAATACGAGAAAAAGAAAATTGTGGATAATCGTGTAATGCAATTAAGAAAGATTATGTTATTTGATTCTGTCAAAAGTGAGAATGACACTGAGAGTAGCGACGGTGAAGGTACTCATGGCAAAATATAGAGTCGAACTATATACAATTTATTTATTAAGAGTACAGAGTTAGATATATTCAAATATTATCCGCTGATCATATTTGAATGAATATGCTGATCTAGTAATATTATCTGCAACATCACGTACTGATTGTGAATGTATGCTAAAATATCTGGCAGCCGCATTAATTGAGGGAAAAATTATTTCTTGTACTGTTTCTGTATTTATGGATTTAATAGATCTTCTTGTAAACTTTTTGCATTTTCCAGTATTTCAACGTGCAGAATTCTGACTAGGTGTAATAGCCTGCAGGTTAGATAACCGATTATTTTTGGGATTTCCATCAATGTGATCAACTACAAGTCCATCTTTAATGACCCCAAAATGACATTCGAATATGAATTTATGTGAGAGATAATGTTTATTTCCACTAGTATTAAATACAAAATAACCTTTATTATTAAGACTACCAACCGGTTTCTTTAATCTGCAGTGTCTGATCACACCATCTCGAGACGCCTCATAATTTTTTATTATTGGATGTTTTACAAATTCGTTTTGCTCCATTTATATATAATATTATTTGTCTAAATCATTGGTTTGAAATCTGGTCAGATAATCTTCTACGGTTTGTATAGGAGATTTACCTGGCGATGTATTATTTTTTTTTGTCATAATATCGTTTAAGTTCCCTGTATTTCTTTCCGCCACATTTTAGACACAATTGAGTTTTTCCTCTGACTCCAACACCACATTGCACACACGGTATTGGTCCCGTACTTCCATTTTTGAAACTTTGTGCATGATTTCCGCAGTATTTGTTCACGCACGGTTTATTACAAAGAGAAGTATATCCAATTTTGAGCCAAGCACATTTGTTTTTTGTTTCAATCATTATATATACTAAAATTTTAATTTAAATACTTGTCTTAATTATATGGAGGAATTATCGGCAATTGAACCTCAGATATCCAGATTTGATCTTGACAGACTATCAGAATATAAATATAGTACTTTGATGCAAGATCTAGCTTTAACAAATGAGGATATAACCGAACGTATTCGTGAAGCAAAAAATGAATTTCGTAATGATGGTGCTGCTCATGTATGGTCAACATTCAGAGTTGGAAATGTTACTAATATGATGAATGACGAACGAGGAAAAGTAATTATTAATCACCTTGATGATCAAAAATATTTTATTTTAATAAAATTTATTGTAAATACAGAAGAAGATATTTGGATTATTCGTGATAAGCGCGATCCAGTACGCATACAATCAGGAAATAATATTGTTCTCTTAAATAATAAATCTAAGCCCGGAATACTGACTGGTATTGATAAGGTGTATTATGAACGGAGGTACCCTGTGACTGCAGTTGTATATGCAATATATCCGCTTAATAATAAACCTGACGTCGGGGATCTAAAGCCTATGAAACTGTCAGAGTCAAGAATAAACTGTGTAGCTGAACGAGTTACAGAACATTTTATAAACGCGATACGTGATAATGGTTTAACAGATTTACGACGTAAAAAAATAAATACGTGGGCAGAATCAGTTAAAGATACCGGAGCGTCTATCAAAGATGTCGCTGAACTAGAAAAGAAATTAAAATTCCCAATAACAGTAAAAACGCTGACAGGAGAGATTTTATATAAACCAAAATATGAATCAAGAGGAACTCCAATAGATATTATTGATCATAATTCGCATGCGTGGACCTCAGCAGTAACAATATTTCCACGAGATAGAGCGGTTAAATTTTATCATGGTCATATATTTGATTTTATCAAAAATATCAGTAAAAGTGACCCTGTATCCGTTTGGTTATTTCAAAGTTCAGAATATGATCATTACGATCAATTTGTACGGCCTAATGGTGATATTTACCGTACAGAATCTCTTAATGTAGAAATGGAAAATATTGCGCTAAAATATACTTCAGACGATGTCAAAGTTAGACTGTTATTAAATGATTGTTTTACAGTTCCATTTGTAGCGGCTCATTTCGCTCAGGAGAAAAATTTATGGAAACCAACACGATCGGAATTTCTTGAAGATATTCATAAAAGCTGCGTAGAATATGGACACGGAGGATTATGGAATACTAAATATAAGTATAATGACGTTATATCCGTCGATATGGTAGCGTGTTATCCTGGAAGTTTTCTTGGATACGGAGAATGTTCTGAATACTTTAAGAGATTCGGACATCCATCACACGAGATGACCAGGGTTGCGATAAACGGACATTTACCAGATTTTGATTTAACCGGATTTGCTCATGTAGAATCATTCGAATTTGCAGAAAATCTCCATCCGATTACTTATGTTTGGTTTGGAAGACATTTTTCAGAAAAATGTTGGGTTCCAATAGTACTATTGCGATATATGCTTGATGTTGGAATTTTAACATTATTGAAGGTGAGCGAGGCGATTATATCGTATAGTCCACAGAAACAAGTTTGGTTACCAGAACCAAATAGATTTAATATTGATGATGCCAGGAAAGAATTCCCTAATATTAATGAAGATGATATTATTAAAATTACTAATAATATACGTAAATGCAGGGGCGAGCATGATGAGAAACTTGCAAAAGATCTTGGTAGAAAGATAATTGGTAAATTTACTCAAGGAGGAGCCTATGATCATAAAAGACACTGTACAAGATTAATTATGGACGATGCTGAACTCGATTTTATAATAGCTGATACAACGGAAAAAAATACATTTATAAATCGGAGTAATGCTTATTTGTCAGACGGAACCAAACTAGGTACAATTGTGAGTTATCTTGATGGTGACTCACCATAATTTACTCATTTAAGATCATCTATGTTGGCATATGTTTCTATAAATCTACTGTCTATGATAAATAGATTTCCTCGTGATGCTGTCAGAGTCGCCACGGATTCGTTTTATATAAATCAAAAATATACAGATTTGTTAAAACCGCTACTTGGTAATGGTGAATGGGTATCATGGAGAATAAAACAGGAAAATATACTTAGCTATTCTGAATCTGCCGACGTTGAAATTAAGGAAATATATTACAAAAATAATAATCAAATATCAAAATCATCAGCACCATCTGTGTACGATCCTGTATCTAGACATAAAACCGTTTATCTTAATGGGTGTGGAGGGTCAGGTAAAACAACACGTGTGATTAAATTATTCATGAACAATAATTCGGATATAATTGTTTTGACACCGACACATAAACTCGCCAGAGAAATAAAAGAACGAGGAGTAAAATCGTGTACATATCATAGTTTCTTTAGATGGTGTGGAGACACATGGACTCCCGAACGAATGGGCGAGAAATATATACCTAAATATATTATATGGGACGAGATATGCACGGTGTCGTTAGAAATATTAAAAACATTTCTTGAATGGCTATTGACGAAGAATACTGCTGTGATAATGTGCGGTGATCATGGTCAACCACCACCTTTTATTGGACAGTCTCCACATGAATGGCTGAAGAATAACGTAGATTATTATGAAGAAATAAATGATGACCATAGAGCTATTGATGAACCGCTGAAGGAATTTAAAAGATTAATCAGACCTCAGTCAGATAAAATACAATGTGAGATAATGCGTAAAGTAATTCCAGAGACTTCTATGAGTGATTTTCTAAATTTATGGAATTCCGCTGATTTAATAGTTGCAAGTAGAAAGATAGTTCGTGACGAACTACAGGATAAATTATTTCTGTTACATAAAGAAAAGTTTTCAGATCTACCGGTACCATTATGTTATCGCCCAGCAGATACTCGACGACAGAATATTGATGTTGAAATTCCTGGTGGTGGAATACAGAATCTCGTCTTGAATGATATTATTTTAGTCGATATTAATGTCGTTGAGAATGCGCTGAATATGAATAAATCACCGTGGACATTAGGATGTGCTATAACTATTCACTCATCACAGGGATTAACTATTTCCGATACAAATATCTGGATTATAGATGATCGGATCGAATGGTCGAATTTAGTCTATCTCGCAGTTTCTAGAGTCAGACGAATATCTCAACTACATAGGGTTATTATGAATTTTACAGAAAATAATGATCAGACTGTTAATAATGACGTAATAAGAAAAAACTATCTGGTTATAAGCAGTGCGATAAAAAAAATAAGCGTGATTTTGATATTGATACTGAATTTATTATAAAACTAAAAACACAACAGAATAATAATTGTGCAAGTTGTAACTGTAATATGTTATGGCAATATTCGAATAATAATCCAAGACAATTTACCGTAGACAGAATTAATAGTGATCTTGGTCATACACGTGATAATGTGATGCTGACTTGTCTTGAATGTAATCGACGTAGAGGTTCTGGTTATGTAATTGTATGTGGTGGTAATTGCGTGTCTTTAGGAATTACCTGTAATTGTTCACGTACAAATCCACGTTGAGGGGCTCTCGAATCTAATCTGTAGATTGGAGGTCTACCAGTAGATCTAACTATACCAGAAATTGTATGTGTAATCACGCTCCAGATAGGATCAGTTGCTCTTTTTTTACCACCTTCAAGTTCGCCAGGTTCATATAAATATCTTACAGTTACATTACCTAATACTGGTTGAGGTTGATGTCTGTCATTGCTACGGGGTATATATTTTTTTGTGATCGCAATAGAAGGTTTCATGGAAGTTGAACGAGTAATTTCATTATTTAATGCAGCTATCACACTTGGTAACCTCGCAACCCATTCACGAGATCGCTCACCGGATTTAAAGTCAGTAGATATTTCTTTTGCATATTGGTATCCAAATAACCGCTCCGCAAGTGTTCGATTAAATCGTTCAACGATTGCCTGATCTCGATGAATTTCAGTATGTCCTCGTCTTATTTTAACGTTATGTTTTTTCATCAACGATAATACTGTACCAAGAAATTCTTTGCCAGGATCAACCTGTAATAACTGTGGCCATCGCAAAGGTCCTCGCTGATAAATTCGTTCAAACGGAGATGAAACTTCAGACGCTGTCTTTGTTGATAATGGTTCAGCTTCTTTATATCTACTTGCAACGTCAACGACAGTTAATGCGTATTTGTATGTGCGTGATTGACGTTTACCAATTTTATTGGTATCGTGTGGTAAAAATAAAATATCTGCTTGATGAACCTCATTAGGGACGCTGACATCAAAATGTGAATATTGAATTGTTTTAGGTGGTGGTAGATAAATTTGCCATATTGCCTGTCGTGCTAACCAAGCTGCAGCAACAGAATGTGAGACTTTTGCTGCTTCAGATAATTTACTAATAGCTGATCTGCCTCTCCAATATCCTCTTGGGCTATAATAAATGGATTCCATTATAATATTTATATAATTAATTACCAGCCCCTAACATTATTTTACCTTTCATGGCAGATTTTACTAGAAAACTAGCGAGTTTTTCTCTGACAGATTTATTTGGTATAGAATTTAATGCATGAATCAATTTTACATCTGCGAGATGCCTTTGTTGTAAATCTTTACTTTTATACGCAACATCATGAACATGACACGCTTGATCAATCTTATTTATTGGATACTCTCCTGATCTTGGTTGATCTTGATTATCAAGTCGGATATCAAGTCGAGTTCCAGGACCGCAATAATTATACCCAGGAATATGTTTCTCACCGGGGTATTTAGCCCACGGAGTTCCTGGTAATTTTCCTAATAAAGCGGCTATATCTCCACCGGTCTTTGTTTTAACAAATTTGTATTTCTTCGTGCCACATTTTACACATTTGCCCGTCAGAGCACGTCGTTTATTTTTTGTTGTTATTGTAGTTAATTCAGCAGTGGGTGTAGGAATTTTACACCGAACACAATATAGACTCATAGTATTTATTATATGGATATAATTGACTTTTCGGCGACACGAAAACAGGAACCAGTGAAGCATCATCCAGCATTACCAAATTCGATAAGGATGATTATAATAGGTCCATCTGGATCGGGTAAAACACAACTATTATTAAATTTAATAATGCGGTGGTTAAAATGGAGTAAATTGTATTTAGTAGCACCATCTGTAGATGATCAACACTGTTACGAAGTACTCAAGGATTTTAATGAAAATGCAAAATTGCTGAATGAAGACGGTGATGATGTGGTTGATTTTATTACCGATATTGACGAGGCTCCATCTGTAGATGACCTAGATGGATTTATTAATAATTTAGTGGTGTACGATGACGTTATGTTGGACAGACAAACAAATCCAGCTAGAATATTTTCTCGAGGTAGACACAAGAATACTGACGTGATCTATGTTACTCAGCGATATACATAAATTCCAAAAGTGATCAGAGATAACTGTAATATTTTGGTTGTGCTTAATGGAGTGGATAATTATACCTTACAAAATATTTATTATACTTGGTGTTCAGGGGATATGGATATGATTAAATTTAAAAACTTTTTTGCTCAAGCACAAGCTGTTCCGTTTGGATTTATTACAATAAATCTACACGACCCAAGATCCAGATATCGTATAGGTCTAGATAAAATCTTTGGTTAATTACAGCAGCAGGCAGGGTGTCCGACACAAATTGAGTGACCCGGCGAGTAAACTAAACGCATTATAACATAAAAAACAAAAAAGTCAAAAATAAAATAATAAAAATGAGCTAAACCGAACGATTTATTATTCGTTTTTCAAACTATACGGTAATAATAAAAGTTAGGAGGTTCGGTTTAGCGTTATTGACCTTATTTTTTCAGCCTTCGTAGGAACCTTATGTTTTAGACAAATGACGATTCAGACAAGTGGTCTGTTCACCCTGCCTGCTGCTCCCCGGCAGAATTGAAAAGTATTTGCCATACAAAGACGAACTAAAGTTTTTAGGAATAACTTTTCCAGTAGCAGAAAATCATATACCAAAGTTTGAAAAACAAAACAGTATCTCAGTAAATGTGTTCGGATTAGATGAGCGAGAAAACGTTTACCCGAGATATATCTCAGAAAATGCTACACAAAATACAATAAATTAATTTTTTTTTTTATCAGGGACATTATTGTTGGATAAAAATCTTTAACGGCCTAGTTGACAGACAGTATAGTAAAAATAAAAATAAAAAATATTTCTGTTATAGATTCTTGCATGGTTTTTCTGGCGATCGAATACTGCAGGAGCATCTCAAATACTGTATCAACGTTCAAAGAATAACTATGCCTGGCGAGAAAGAAAAAATATTAAAATTTAAAAATTATGATCATAAACTAAATATTCCTTTTGTTATTTACGCTGATTTCGAGTGTCTACTCGTTCCTGTGGTTGGAGCAGAAAACAATCCGAATAAATCCAGTACTAGAAAAATACAACAGCATATTCCTTGCGGAGTAGCTTATAAAGTAGTTTGTTGCGCTAACGATAAATTTCAACTCCGCTAAAGTTATATAGAGGTGAAAATCCTGCCGTATGGCTATTAAAAAATTTAATAGACGAAGTTAATAAAATTTCTAACAGATTATTTAAAACAACTCCAATGAAAATAACGTCTAAACAACAACTCGATTTTGATGAGGCAGTTAATTGTCATATTTGTGAAAAGTTACTGGTAGACTCCAACGGAGTCCGTGATAAGGTTCGAGATCATTGTCATTTGACCGGCCAATATCGTGGAGCAGCTCATAACAGTTGTAATTTAAAATTTCATGCTCCAGATTTTATTCCTGT
The DNA here is from genome assembly GCA_016617855.1 of Megalonaias nervosa. Taxonomy (NCBI): domain Eukaryota; kingdom Metazoa; phylum Mollusca; class Bivalvia; order Unionida; family Unionidae; genus Megalonaias; species Megalonaias nervosa. The sequence goes on from JAECUM010010259.1 coordinate 49,062, forward strand.
AGTTTTACATAACTTTCGTGGCTATGACAGTCATATCATTGTATAAGCTTTTGGTAATGAAAATATTAAAGCTAAACTAAAATTAAATAACATAATAAAATGTATTCCAAATAATTTTGAAAAGTATATGTCGGTGACGCTCGGTAAATTACGCTTTATTGACAGTCTGCAATTTATGGCAGCATCATTAGCTGAGCTTGTAAAATATTGCAGTAGTTTTGCTAACCTAAAAAGTTGCTTTGGTGAAAACTATATCAATTTGGCAAAAAAAAGGTATATTTCCGTACGAGTATCTCGACGATTGGAGCAGATTTGATGAAACTTCTCTTCCTGATAAAGATAAATTTTACACGCAACTCAAAAATGAAAATATCACAGATGACGAATACAAATATGCACAAGATTTTGGAATAAATTTAGTTGTAAAACATTTGGTGATTATCACGATTTATATTTGAAAACAGATGCTTTATTACTAGCAGATGTTTTTGAGAGTTTTCGTCAAGTAAGCTACAGCAATTATGGACTAGACCCCTGTTGGTATAATTCTGCTTCAGGATTGTCTTGGGACGCTCTTCTAAAAACAAGTAAGATAGAACTGGATCTCCTAACAGATGTTGATATGTTTAATTTTATTGAAAAAGGTATCAGAGGCAAAATTAGCGTTAAAAAAAAAAAAAATGCAGCTGCTAATAACAAATATCTGAAAAATTATGATTTAAAATCGCCCATCTAATCATATTATTTATCTAGATTGTGTGAATTTGTATGGATATGAGATGTCAGAGCCAATGCCCTGTGGTGGATTTCATTGGATAACTCCAGATCAATTTCTTAGAGAAACTGAAAAAGATTTACCTAGAAAAATTAATAATGATTTTTCCGATATTTCATAATTTGTTGAAGTTGATCTAGATTATCCTAGTTCGTTACATGATCTACATAACGACTACCCGTTTTGTGCAGAGTCTATGATGATTAATTATAGTTTATTATCACCTGAACAACGAGCAACGACAACATCAAAAAATTCGATTGTTAATAAGTTAGTTCCAAATTTGTTAAATAAAAGAAATTACGTTATGCATTACAAAAATTTAAAACAAGCATTAGATGCTGGACTAATTCTGAGAAAAGTCCATTGCGTGCTAAAGTTTAATCAGTCGAGGTGGATGGCAAATTATATTGACCTAAATACGAAACGTCGTGCTGTGGCTAAAACCGAATTTGAGAAAAACTTTTTCAAGTTAATGAACAACTCAGTGTTCGGTAAGACAATGGAAAATATTCGAAAAAGAGTTTCGATAGAAATTGTTAATGACATAAATCGCAGAAATAAATTAGTTAACGATGATGGTTTTGTTAGCATGAAAATATTTAATGAAAATCTTGTTGCAATGCAACGACGAAAGACAAATTTAAAGTTAAATAAACCGATTTACGTTGATGCAGCTGTACTTGATATATTAAAGTGGCTGATGTACGATTTTCACTATAATTTTACCAAAAAGCAGTGGCCAGATTCAGAGTTGCTATTTACTGATACAGATTCGCTAGTTTATAATATAAAATGTGAAGATGTCTATCAGGATATTTACAGTAATAAAAATCTATTCGATTTATCAGATTATCCAGCATGTAGTGGATTTCAAGATAATTCTAATAAGAAAGTTATTGGAAAAATGAAAGATGAATTTATGTTTATGCCAGTTAGGGAATTTGTCGGACTAAAGAGTAAGATATATGCTGTCATATTTGATGACAATAAACTTACAAGAAAAGCAAAAGGTATTCCTCGAGGATATGTGACAAAGATGATGAATTTTGACGATTTTAAAGCAGCGCTAAACAATAATGTCAGTTTTATCAAAACAAATGTTATCAGAACAAATCATCATAAACTTGAAACGGATACAATTATAAAACGTGGATTAAGTAATTTTGATGATATAAGGTATTGTAGGGACGGAATTAATACACTAGCACTTGGACATTATAGAAGTAATTTTGTCTAAACATCAGATATAATGTTCGAAAATATAACATTAGTCAATGGAGTTAATAGCAAAATCAAAAAAACAATGGTCAATAACCAGCAATTATCATTTGAATTTAACGATGAAATTTCAGGTATTTGTTTTAGTAAATTTGACAGAATCAAACTCTCCCTTATCAAATCAGACGATAGCAAATATTTTAATTATCTCCAAATTTTGCGAGACGAGCTTGCACTAAAACATGACAATTTTCATGATCCAATCAACCAACAACAGTACACAAAAATTAACATAGACCTAGACCGGTTGAAGGTTTTTGTAAAAGGTAGTAAGTATGTTCTCAATAAGATAGCAATGAAAGAACTATTTGAATGTCGTCGAAAAGGAACCGGTAGAATTAAATTTTATTTGTACAATTTTGAAACTAAATTATACTTAATAGCGAATGTTGATGTTCTAGTGATAGGCGATTAAATTCTTTAAAAAATTAGATATAACTGTGTTTCTTCCTTGTATTTTTCTTACGAGATAGGTTTCATCATTTTTTTTACGATAAAATGTTTGATCCATGGAAACAGATAAATGTGTCTCAAATCCCCATTCATATCCTACTTCCCATTCTGTAAAAAAAAAATAAATAGAAAAATGTTTTCAAAATCGTGTACGAGTAAATGATAAATTACTTTGGTTTTCTATGATGAAAAATAAATTGCAGTCTAGTCGTTTGATATCCAATCATGTGAATAGTCTTACATACCAAGAAAGCATTGTATTCCTTACAATATGTTTGTCTCTTTGCCATTACAATAGTATAGCTGTGAATAAAAATCAATAGCGTCATAATATATTGCAATATACATATTTGGTTTCCCTGGAGATTAAATGATTACAAAGGAATTCTGATGCCGTCATAGTGCCCACACGGAATTTCCATAATAACTAAATCATGTAATCATTCTGAAAGGTTAAAGATAGGGAATTTCCAATGGATTTTTTAGATTATAATGCCGAAATCAGGTCAAAGATAGGTCATTTGCAATGGATTTTCCTAAAATAACGCCCACTCCAAAATGTTATGAAATCAAGGTTATTTGCAATGGATTTTCCCAGAATAATGATATAAAAGGCAGTCAAAATTTTCTTCGTAGCCATTTCTGCTAGAGGATTTTATGAACAGGTAAGTGAAAATATTTTTCTAACATATTTTTGACAAAATGTTAACATAAAAAGTTTTGGAGGGGTAGGAGGTCCCGGAGATAGGAACCTTGTTTACATACACTGTAGATGTTTAGAAATATCATTATCAAAAAGTGCGTCAACTATATTGTCAATAAATGTCATTGGATCATCTGCCCAACCTCTTATTTGTTCTTCATTTTCAGTTGCGAATAACCATACTGATCCATATTTTGGTGATACATGGTAACCAACATTTTTAATACAATTGCTTATTATTTTAGGTTTTATGCCAGTATAGCATGAGGCTGATTTGATTGAATTAAATCTCTTACAAAATTTGTTTGTCAGATCAAATCCAACATGTCGGATTGGATTATAATGATACATTATATATAATATTTCATTTCTTTAATATGAAATTTCTAGCTAAAAAGGTTTCTAAACTTGGATACTCTTACTCCGACAAATCCCCTCTCTCCAAATTTGGGGGTGGGGTGTGGGGTTTCTCGTCTAGAATCCTTTCTTGTCTCGAAGCCCTCATCTTAGTATACTACTGACGTTGTTTCTTTGTGGATCCATTGTCTGGCTTGCAATTGTTTTTCGTGTAATTATTTGCTTATCGTTGGGGGTTGGGGTTATAACTGGGATTTTCATTTAAGTAGTTTGAGGGGCAGTTTTTGTTTGCTTTCATCTTAGGCTTTGGTATTTTATTTGAGGTTTTCAATTGCTATTGTTTTAGAACCTTACATGGCCGTAAGAAGTGGCTGTCGTGATATAAGGCCTTTTCTTTTGTTGGGGTTTTCTTTTCAATTATTTCATGGTTCTTTAAGGTATTGTTACCTTTTATTGTACTTTTTACTATGTCACTTCTTTCTGTTTTGGTCCCTGTGGTGGTCTTTTATGTGTCCTTCTAATTGGATCCCCATAGACATTTCTGTTAGGTAGTATATTTGGGACCGGGTATTTCCTTTATCTTATTTCTGGAGTTTTGGTGTTGCTCGTAGTGGTTGGGTTGGTTCAACTAATAAGGGTGACATATGCAGTAGGCTGATGTCCGACCCGTTGGGTGTGGAATATTCTATCGGGAACAGTTAGCTTGGTTTTGCGTTGGTATATGTGTGCGGGGTGTGGAGTTCGGGCTGCATCAGTATATCAGTGCTGATGGTAGTCCGAGTTATCAAATAACACTCAGCATTCTACAGTTCAGACCCTAATGGCGGGAGGGGGTGCCTGGTCTATTCAATCCATTCTAAGATCTCATTTACTTTCCCTTGGATTAGTTTCATGTTTTAGAGACTCCTTAACTTTCCTAGCTTAAAGTTTGGGGGCTTTTCTTATAACATACATTCCAAGTTGTAAAAATATGTAAAAGCTTATATACATATACATATATATATATATATATATATATATATATATATATATATATATAAATGCAATAAACTGACAACGAACAGTGCAGAACTAGTATCTAACTAGCCTGAGCGCTTTCGACTCTTAATGAATCTTTTTCAAAGGCATATACAAAACATAGACAAAACAAACAAATAAAACACAAAAGCCGTTGTGTTTGCAAAACTTGACATGGCTGTTTCTACAGGAATTAAACCTTTAAATGTATTATGTCTCAACCAGCCTATACCAACTTGTTGCGGATATTGAAAAATATTTGTATTAACCTAGGTCAATACAAATATTTTCCAGTATCCGCAGCAAGTTGGTATAGCTTATCATATTTGGAAAGATTATGCAATCTATCTGGAAGCGCAGAAGTGTGGGATGAGTAACACTCTTTGCTTGTCTGTCAACATGTATTTGGTAGAGTCTCTTGTATGGGTTTCCAGTTTTACACTACTCCAAATCACATTTAGCTTTAGGAACTACTCTCCAAAATAAATCAAACCTTATGAATTTATATACATTTTGTTAAAAATGATTAAAGTATTATATCTACGACTATTGTGTTCAAAAACGTCCTTTATAATATCAAAAGTTTGTGTTTGTTTGTTTTGTTTGTTCTTTTAAACATTAATTACTAACATATTTTATAACATTCTTTATTATTTAAACCTATCTATAACGTGCTTCTTTTGCATTTGTGTTTATCTAATTGTGTTACATTGAATTTAAAAACCTAAAGAATGTGCTTGTGATTTGAATTTATTTCCACATATGTTGCGTCTTATATATTTGGAGTTAACGATTATTTACCACATATGCTGAGTATTTTATGGCTGGATTTAACTCATAATTTCCATGTATGTTGTTTATAAGTTTTTCGAATTCACGTATATTTACCATTTTTGTTTACTCCATATTTCTAATTAACATATATTTTCCATCTAAGGTGATTATTATATACTAGGATTTACGCATATTTACCATATATATTGGTTATGATAGATCTTGTAACTGACGTGTATTTAAAAGTGATGCATATTTACCATGTATACTGTATATTTTGAATTGACTCATATTTAATGCGTACATTCTTTATTATATACTTGGAATCGACGTATATTTACCAAACACAATTGTAAGCGTTTACTTTATCTTAACATTTCTTTAATAACAACAGTGAATTTCTCATTAGTTAGTAAATCATCTTTCTGCCATTGTCTACCACATTAGTTATGTACTTTTAAAATTGTTTATTTATGTATTTAACTTACTATACATATACATGTCTAATTGACTTCATAATTATATGAATTATGTACACCATATACAAACTGGAAAGGATAATCTCTCTCTCTCTCTCTCTCTCTGCATCGACTGAATGATTTTCCCACTAAGTAAACCTGACCTTCTTAATATGAATAATGTACGCCACCTTAAATGTAATTCATCTTTTCTTCATGCCATCTGAAAGTTGTGTTAGAAATATTGCATGAATAAAGCAGTTATGATGTTGTGTATTGTATTATATTGAATAGTGTCCACTTGTCATATATATTGAAATAAAGACTTATTAGTCCTTACATCCTTGCGTTAAATTTTGTTTAAAAGATATATTGATAAAATACTTACTGTTCCTTTAGTCCATTCTTGGGGGAGGAGGAGGGCGCTAATATATATATATATATATATATATATATATATATATATATATATATATATATATAGCTTTATAAACTTATGGGTCTTTAAGTCCATGTTATTTTGTGGTTAACATATCTCAGATCAGTATATGCATCTTGAATAAACTAAACTTATGTCAGTGTACAGATTTACAGTGTAGTTCTAATACCTTTTAACCACGAAAAATATTACTTAATGCAAAATGAAAGCTTACATTTCTGCCATAAAAAATGTTACCCAGAAGTTCACAACTAGTCCTCTTTTTTTTTTTTTAAAGACAAAACATAAGTATTCATAATTCACCATGAACCAACACAAAATTGGGTAAAGGACTACAGAGCATTTATATAGCAAAAAGAGATATTACTTAGCTATTTTGTATTGTATGAACAGGTGTTTATACAGAGGTAACTGCTCATACAGGTTTGACACTTTTTCAGGTAGACATACAAGAACACCACAGGAACCATGTGCAGCATCCACCAGAATATCAACAACCTAAACATGTATTACTTACTGGCCTTGTTATACAGGTATTACTTACTGGCCTTATTATGCAGGTACTACTTACTGGCCTTATTATACAGACATTACTTACTGGCCTTATTATACTGGTATGACTTACTGGCCTTATTATACTGGTACTGCTTAATGGCCTTATTATATAGATACTAATTACTGTCTTATTATACAGGTATTACTTTTGGACCTTATTATACAGGTACTACTTACTGGCCTTATTATCCAGGTACTACTTACTGGCCTTATTATACAGGTATTACTTACTGACTTTATTATACAGGTACTACTTATGGGCCTTATTATACAGGTATTACTTACTGGCCTTATTATACAGGTATCATTTACTGGCCTTATTGTACAGGTATTATTTACTGGCCTTATTATACAGGTACTACTTAATGGCCTTATTATACAGGTACTGCTTACTGGACTTATTACAAAGGTATTAACTACTGGTCTTATTATACAGGTACTACTTACTGGCCTTATTAAACAGGCATTACTTACTGGCCTTATTATACTGGTCTTACTTACTGGCCTTATCATACTGGTATTACTTATTGGCCTTATTATACAGGTACTGCTTAATGGCCTTATTATACAGATACTACTTACTGTCTTATTATACAGGTATTACTTTCCGACCTTATTATACAGGTACTACTTACTGGACTTATTATACAGGTATTACTTACTGGTCTTATGATACAGGTATTACTTACTGGCTTATTATACAGGTATTACTTACTGACCTTCTTGTACAGGTGTTACTTACTGGACTTATTATACAGGTATTACTTACTGGTCTTATTATACTGGTATTAATTATGGGCGTTATTATACAGGTGTTACTTATTGGCCTTATTTTACAGGTACTACTTACTGGCCTTATTATACAGGTATTACTTACTGGCCTTATTATACAGGTATTACTTAATGGCCTTATTATACAGGTATTACTTAATGGCCTTATTATACAGGTACTGCTTACTGGCCTTATTATACAGGTATTAACTACTGGTCTTATTATACAGGTACTACTTACTGGCCTTATTAAACAGGCATTACTTACTGGCCTTATTATACTGGTATGACCTACTGGCCTTATTATACTGGTATTACTTACTGGCCTTATTATACAGGTACTACTTAATGGCCTTATTATACAGATACTACATACTGTCTTATTATACAGGTATTACTTTCTGACCTTATTATACAGGTATTACTTACTGGACTTATTATACGGGTGTTACTTACTGGACTTATTATACAGGTGTTGCTTACTGGTCTTATTATACTGGTATTAATTATGGGCGTTATGATACAGGTGTTACTTATTGGCCTTATTTTACAGGTACTACTTACTGGCCTTACCATACAGGTATTACTTACTGGCCTTATTATACAGGTATTACTTAATGGCCTTATTATACAGGTACTACTTAATGGCCTTATTGTACAGGTACTACTTAATGGCCTTATTATACAGGTACTGCTTACTGGACTTATTATACAGGTATTGCTGACTGGTCTTATTATACAGGTACTACTTACTGGCCTTATTAAATAGGCATTACTTACTGGCCTTATTATACTGGTATGACTTACTGGCCTTATTATATTGGTATTACTTACTTGCCTTATTATACAGATACTGCTTAATGGCCTTATTATACAGATACTACTTACTGTCTTATTATACAGGTATTACTTTCTGACCTTATTATACAGGTACTACTTACTGGCCTTATCATACAGGTACTGCTTACTAGACTTATTATACAGGTATTACTTACTGGTCTTATTATACAGGTATTACTTACTGGCTTATTATACAGGTATTACTTACTGACCTTATTATACAGGTATTACTTACTGACCTTATTATACAGGTACTGTTTACTGGACTTATTATACAGGTATTACTTATTGGATTTATTATACAGGTATTACTTACTGACCTTATTATACAGGTATTGTTTACTGGACTTATTATACAGGTATTACTTACTGGTCTTATTATACTGGTATTAATTATGGGTGTTATTATACAGGTGTTACTTAATTGCCTTATTATACAGGTACTACTTACTGGCCTTATTATACAGGTATTACTTACTGGCCTTATTATACAGGCATTACTTAATGGCCTTATTATACAGGTATTACTTAATGGCCTTATTATACAGGTACTACTTAATGGCCTTATTATACAGTTATTACTTACTGGCCTGATTATACCAACACAGTTATACATGCAAGGTATGTCATTGGACATGTACTACTTTCTGAACTTATTATACCAACACAGTTGCCCATGCAGGTTATGTTATTGGGCATGTACTACTTTCTGACCTTATTATTCCAACACAGTTACACATGCAAGGTATGTCATTGGACATGATACTCTACTACTACCACTACTACTACTACTACTACTAATACTAATAATAACTGCACTTAGTATCAACATATAGTAAAATATAAAAAGACACGGACTTGCAAAAAAATCTAAAATAGTCACATGATATGTGATACAGTATGCTTAAGACAACCATAATACAGACATAAAATACATGTCACACACACACACACACACACAGAGAATAACCATAATACACATTAAACACAACATTTGACACAGTGCACACACACACACACACACACACACACACACACACACACACACACACACAAGACAATTATAATACAGACAGACAAAATACATGTGACACAGCATGTATAAGACAACTATAATACAGATATAAAACACATGCATGACAACCATAAAAAAGGCAGACATACAACATAACATGGATAAGACAACTGTAATACATACAGACCTAAAACACAACATGTGACACACACACACACACACACACACACACACACACACACACAAGACAACTATAATACAAACAAACAAAACACATGCAACACTAAAGCAGATCATTACACAAAAACTACAACACACACACCAGCAATATGAACAGGTGACATTTATACAGAGGTGACTGCTAATACAGGTCTGACACTTTTTCAGGTTACAGAAATGCAAGCACAACACAGGCAATCTTTACCAAAATGTCAACCGCCTCAACAGATACTAATTACTCGCCAAATGTTACCACCACAGCTACACCTAGATGATGTAACGTATGTCATATTACTACTACTACCACAGCATCACCTAGATAATGTAAGGTATGTCATGCTACTATCATTACCACAGCTATAACTAGACAGTGCAAGGTATGTCTATCACTATTACTACTACTACTACTACTACTACTACTAATACTAATAATAATAACAATAATTGTAATAGGGCAGTATCAACATATGACATAAATAGTAATACTTATAACAATAATACTACTTGTAACAAATCTAAATAAGCCATATGAAATTCGACACAACACATAAAACATCTGTAAGAAAAGGATACATTAAACATGTAACATCTTTTTAGACTTTATAAACATGAGGAAAAAAAGAAGAAAAAAATGTGTTTATGTCATAAAAGTTTATAGAAACATTTCCAATGGGGTCGTTAGGGATGAAGATTTTGGGGCAGGCACATACTGCAAATTAAAAATTCTATATTCGACTAAAATTTAAAATTTGATATTAGACTAAATTAAAATTTTATATTAGACAAAAATTAAAACCATTCTATATTGAACTAACTAAAACAATTCTATATTAGACTAAAATTAAAAATTCTATATTAGACTAAAATTAACAATTTTATATTGGACTAAAATTAACAATTCTATATTAGACTAAAATTAACAATTCTATATTAGACTAAAATTAAAAGTCTTACATAAGACAAAAATTTAAAAAATTTTGATCAACTAAAATTGAAACATCGATATTATAATTAAATTAAAATCCTATATTAGACTAACATTAAGAAACATATTTCACTAAGATGCAAAAAGAAAATTGATCAACTGAATTAAAAATGCTATATTAGACTAAAATTAAAAATTCTATATAAGACTAAAATGAAAATCCTATAATCAACTACAATTAAATGCTCTATATGAGACTCAAATTAAAAATTCTATACAGAAAAAATCTAAAATTAACAAAAATTGCAAATTATATGTTAGACTAAAAGTTTTAAAAAAATATACAATGAACTAAAATTAAAATTTCTATATTAGACTAAAATTATACACTTAATTTCATAACAAAATTTGCTTAAAAAGTCTATATTAAAATAAAATTTAAAATTCTATATTAGACTAAATTATAAATTCTTTATTAAGCAAGAATTATATGTTAGGTTAAAGTACATATTCTATTTAGAAAAGAAATAACAAATTATATATTAAACTAAAAACAAAAATTCTACATCAGACAAAATTATTATTTCTATATTAAACTAAGACTAAAAATAGGATATTAAACTAAATCAAAAATTATATATTAAACTAGACTATATATATATATATATATATATATATATATATATATATATATATATATATATGACTAAAATTAAAATTTTATATTAGACAAACATAACAAATTCAATATTAGACTATGATTAAAGATTAAAGATTGTAAATAAACCTAATTTTAAAAATCCTATATTAGACTACATTAAAAAGTATTAATTAGAATAACATTTTAAAAATCTTATTAGACTAAAAAATAAAATTTCTATATTTGACTAAAATTAAAAATTCTATATTAGACTAAATTAAACATTTTATATGCAACTAAAGTTAAAAATTCTATATTATACTAAGTTCTATATTACAATTAAATTAAAAATCCTATATTAGAATAAATTTAAAGAACCTATATTTCACTAAGATGTAAAAACTAATTAATTAGCTAAAATTAAATGTGCCATATTGGATCAAAATTTAAAATTCTATATAAGAATAAAATTAAAAAGCCTATAATCAACTAATATTAAACACTCTATATGAGAATAAACTAAAAATTATATATTAGACTAAAATAAAAATAAAAATAATTAATCAAAACAAATTACTAATTCTATGTTAAACCCATAGTAAAAGAAAGTCTACAATCATTAAAATTCAAATTTCTATATTAGACTAAAATTATAAATTGTATAGTGTAAACAAACTTACAAGTTCTATATTAAACTAATACTGGAAAAATTATATAATCAGCTAAAACTGAAAAGCTATACATGTATATTAAGCTAAATTAAAATTTCCATATTAAACAACAATAAACAAAATACATATTAAACTAAAATTAAAAACTCCATAATAGACTAAAATTACAAATTCTAAATTAAACTTAAAAATTGTTAAAGACTAATTAAAAAAAAACTATACTGTGATAACATTATAAATTCTATATTAGACTAAATTATAATTTCTATATTAGACAAAATGTAAAATTCTAGATTAGACTAAATTAAAATTCTATATTAAACCAAAATTACAAATTATATTGTAGGCTAAATTAAAAAATCTATTTGAGACTAAAATTAAAAATTGTAAATAGGACTAATTTTAAAAATGCTATACTACACTAAATTAAAAATTAAATATTTGACTAAATTTATAACATCTAAATTGGACTAAAATAAAAAAAAAAAAAAATAAATAAATTAAAAATTTTATATTAGGCAAAAATAAAAATCTATATTTGACTAAAAATAAGATTATATATTAGACTAAAATTGAAAATTCTATATAAGACTAAAATGGAAGATTCTAAATTAGACTAAGACTCAAACTTTTCTTAGACTAATAATAAAAACTTTATATTAGAATAAAACTAAAAATTCTACAAGAGACTAAAATTGAAATTTCTATATTACACTAAATTATAAATTCTATATTAGATGAATATTAAAAATTCTATTTTAAACAAAAAATTATGTATTAGACAAAATTTATAGAATGTATTAGTCTAAAATTAAAAACTGTATATTAGACAAATTTTATAAATTCTATATTAGACTAACTTAAAAATGATGCATTAGACAAGAATTAAAAATCCTATATTGGACTAAAATGTAGAAATTCCTATTACTATGTAGAAATTCATTAATTGACTAAAATTAAAAACTTTATATAAGACTGAAATTAAACATTGTATCTTAAACTAAAATTAAAATATCTATATTGGACTAGAATAAAAACAATCTGAAATCTACTAAAATTACAAATTCTATGTTAGACTAAAGGTAAAACATTCTTAGACTAAAATTAAAAATTCTATATTATAATAAAATTCCAACTTCCATAATGGATTAATATTGAAAAAATTATATATTAAATTCAAAATTCTACAGTAAACAAAAAATATCTATATTAGGCTTAACCAACAAATTCTAAATTAAACTAAAATTCAAAATTCTATATTGGACAAAACTGAGATTCTGTTAGACTAATATTAAAAAGACTGTATTAGTATATTTGACTAAATAAAAAGTTATATATTAGCCTAAAATTAATTATCTATATTTAACTAAAATTAAAAATGTTTTATTAGACTAAGTTAAAAAATTATATATTAGACTAATATTAAAAATTTTATATTAGACTAAAATTAAAAATTGTATATTAGAATAACTTTAAAAATTCTATATTAAACTAAACTAAAATGGTAGATTTAATAGACTAATATTTAAAATCCATATTAGACAAAAAATAAAAAATTATATCTTTCACTTAATTAAAAATTCTATATTAGAGTACATTAAAATTTCTGTGTCAGACTAAATTAAAAATTATATATTACACTAAAAGAAAAAAATTATGTAGTAGACTAAATTATAAATTATATATTTGACTAAATTAAAATTTTTATATTAGGCTAAAATTAAAAATTCTGTATAAATCATAAATTCGATGTTAGACTAAATTTTAGATTATAAATATTATACTAAGATATTACTTCTGAGTAATATAAATTAAAATATTATTTCCAAAATAAATACATCACTAAGAAGCGAATCAAGCTAGGAAATCTTATTCAATAATTAAACATATTACTAAAAACAAATTCAAACTTGTAAAATCGTATTTCATAAATAGACATAATAGCTAAACGCAACTGAAACAAGCATAGTCTAATTACAGTATTGAACACATCACTAAAACCAATTCAAACATTTAAAATCTTATTCCAGAATTAAACATATCACCAAAAAAACAATTCCAATCATTGAACTTGGTGTTGTTTTTATCAAAATGTCAATTTAAAAAAAATGAACTCTGTACTTTTTTATATAAAAGATAAGTCTTCACAGTCAGTATAAAAAGATTGATATCTTAGTGGTCTTGATAAAACTAGGTAATAGGTTCCAATCTTATATGGTGTTATATAAAACTAGGTAATAGGTTCCATTCTTATTTGGTGTTATATAAAACTAGGTTAATAGGTTCCAATCTTACATGGTGTTACATAAAACTAGGTAATAGGTTCCAATCCTACACGGTGTTACATAAAACTAGGTAATAGGTTCCAATCTTATATGGTGTTACATAAAACTAGGTAATAGGTTCCAATCTTACATGGTGTTAGATAAAACTTTGGAATAGGTTCCAATCTTACATGGTGTTACAAAAAATTAGGTAATAGTTTCCAATCTTACATGGTGTTGTTGTTGTTGTTGTTGTTGTTGTTGTTGTTACAGGGTTTAATGCCATTGTTCAGCACAAGATAGGCTATACATGGCGGCCAGTATTAATGGTGGAGGAAGAACCCGGGAGAACCTGGAAAGAACCACCGACCCACTAGAAGCTACCGGCAAGCTTTCTCACATAACCACATTGGCCGAGCCCGAGACTCGAACCCAGGCAGACAGAGGTGAGATGGCAGTGATCCGTAACGGCGAGCGCTTTAGACCACTCGGCCACTCGGGGCCCCCTTACATGGTGTTACATGAAACAAGGTAATAGGTTCCAATCTTATATGGTGTTGCATAAAACTAGGTAATAGGTTCCAATCTTATATGGTGTTACATAAAGCTAGGTAATAGGTTCCAATCTTATATTGTGTTAAAACTAGGTAATAGGTTCCAATCTTATATGGTGTTACATAAAACTAGGTAATAGGTTCTGATCTGATATGGTGTTACATAAAACTAGGTAATAGGTTCCAATCTTATATGGTGTTACATAAACCTAGGTCATAGTTTCCAATCTTATATGGTGTTACATTAAATTAGGTAATAGGCTCCAGTCTTATATGGTGTTAGATAAAACTAGGTAATAGGTTTCAGTCTTACATGGTGTTACATAAAACTAGGTAATAGTTTCCAATCTTACATGGTGTTACATAAAACTAGGTAATAGGATCCAATCTTACATGGTGTTACATAAAACTAGGTAATAGGTTCCAATCTTACATGGTGTTACATAAAACTAGGTAACAGGTTCCAATCTTACATGGTGTTACATAAAACTAGGTATTAGGTTCCAATCTTACATGGTGTTACAAAAATTAGGTAATAGGTTCCAATCTTACATGTGTTACGACCCTGTAGTTAAATTACATACGTGTTAAAATTTAAATTCTTCTAATTCTTTGTTTCATTTTTATTTTATTTTTATATCACTAAGAGTTATTATTATTATGGTGATGATTATGTTAGCAAGGTCTAATAGTTTGTTAGAAACATCATATTTATTTAAAACGTAAATGTGACTCGTGTAAGCACGAGTTTTGCATGACGGTTTTTCGTATCAAGTAAACGGTGAGAAAGAGCTATGTAAATGATTGGCTGTGACCACGTTATTCCAAAATGATACTTGTTTAGGCTTTCGTAATGTCCAGATGGATTGCGAAATCACACGTGTACTTCGTGCATGTGTACATGTAATGACGCATTAGCTTGTTTTAAATGCTCAGTTACCTGTAACAAATATTTAGTCATAGAGTGGTAGTCATAGTCGTGGTCAGTCATAGCTGAGAGTCACATCATAACATCTTACAGTTTCTAATACCTTAAGGAAAAGGTATTTCTGTGCTGGAGAGAGGTGCTTGTTCATTCGTACGTGTTGGGTACAACATGTGTGTTCTAGTGGTGGTAGCTGTATTTCGTCTACTTTCTAAACAATTATTTTCCCTGGAGAACAACACTGCTGGCTTTGGACAAAGACATTTGATGAAATTATTTCTAAATCGGAACAGAACAATACAAATTGTGCTTTACAGTGAAAATTCTGGACATTTTGTGTTAGCCTTCGTCTGACGTCATCATCCGCCATCTTGGACCGGAACTTGAGATTCGGACTGTATCAATTTAGAACTGTTTATTCACAGGACTTATGTTTTCACAATTTTAGGTCATATTTTTGGATCTTCTTCGTAAATCGTAAGTCTTGTTTCACATATTTACCTTTTCTCCGTGTTTTCTACGGAAATTAATTTTTGTTAAAATTTACAAAGCTTGTTGTCTTCACTCTTTCTTTGTGTTACTTTGAACAAGCCGATCCGTAACACATGGTGTTACATAAAACTAGGTAATAGGTTCCAATCTTAGATGGTGTTACATAAAACTAGGTAATAGGTTCCAATCTTATATGATGTTACATAAAACTAGGTGATGGTTCCAATCTTATTTGGTGTTAAAACTAGGTAATAGGTTCCAATCTTATATGGTGTTACATAAAATCAGGTAGTAGGTTCCAGTCTTGTATGGTGTTACATAAAACTAGGTAATAGGTTTCAGTCTTACATGGTGTTACAAAAAATTAGGTAATATGTTCCAATCATAGATGGTGTTACAAAAAACTACGTAATCGGTTCGAATCTTATATGGTGTTACATAAAACTAGGTAATAGTGTCAAATCTTATATCGTGTTACATAAAACAAGGTAATAGGTTCAAGCTTATATGGTGTTACATAAAACTAGGTAATAGGTTCCAATCTTAGATGGTGTTACATAAAACTAGGTAATAGGTTCCAATCTTACATTTTGTTGTTTGACACTAGGTAATAGGTTTCAATCTTATATGGTGTTATATAAAACTAGGTAATAGGTTCCAATCTTACATGGTGTTATATAAAACTAGGTAATAGGTTCCAATCTTACATGGTGTTATATAAAACTAGGTAATAGGTTCCAATCTTAGATGGTGTTATATAAAACTAGGTAATAGGTTCCAATCTTACATAGTGTTATATAAAACTAGGTAATAGGTTCCAAACTTATATGATGTCATATAAAAAGTCTTTGAAGCTATTCCACTAATGCATGGTGTAATAAAACAGTGACATTCACTAAATTAAATTGGATCTCATATTATACATCTCCTTTCTTTTTCTAAGCAACAGTCAGTGATGTTCCATTTAGTTAAAAAAATTCCAATTAACAATACAAAATTTTTGATTGGTTGAAGGAAACAAATGTGATGGAAGGGGCTGAACAATTTCGTGATTAACAATACAATTGGCTGATGTCCATGAAGAGAATATATATTATTCTGCTTGAAAATCATGTCTGGAAACTGATAGGTACAAGAAGAAACTGTGCTCAAGGTGAAGTGGTCATCTGACTACATAGGGTGATACAAGTGGTACCTCTGCTCAAGGAGAAGTCGTTGTCTGACTACATAGTGATATGTACAAGTGCAAACTGTGCTCAAGTGGAAGTCATTGTCTGACTGCATAGGGTGATACTTTTACAAGGCATAAAGTTTGTGTAGTCATGGGGAAAACTGTTGAATGTGCTGAAATCATATTCAAAAAGTGTGAAGCACAGAACAATTTCAAAATCTTTGGAATCACAAACCTTCTGAAATTACTTTACATGTATTATAAAAAGTTCCTATTCAGATTGAGGTGAGATGAAAACCTGGAATATAGCCAAGTGTAAAATGTAAACAAATAATACATCGGCAAGTTTAATTGACTCTGTGTACATTTAACCCCACCCATTCAAACAGCCAGCCCTTGTACCTCTTCAGTGACATGCAAGGTATTGTTGAATTTGTTGAAAACAAACTTATGAACAATACATAACGATTGTGAGCTATACCTCTTAGAAATCTAATGACAACAACATTGCTGACCAATTTTCATGTGGCAAGACAAAGACTTGTTATTTATGTAATTTTGCTGAACCAAAATATGCAGAAATACAGTGGAAAATGATATGATTATTTGGCTTATAAAATGGGTGATAAGATCTTGGTAAGTCTTTAAATTTATGTATGAGATCATAAAGATAGCACTATATTGATGGGTTTTATAGTGAGTATCACATGACTATATCCATGTTATGATGGACTGTATAGTGAGATATCACATGTCTTTAAAATTTAAATTTAAATAAAATATCACATGTCTTTACATTTCAGTTTGAGATCATATAAAAGATAGCACTATACTGATGGGCTTTATAGTGAGTATCACGTGACCATATCCATATTATAATAGAGACAGCAGTATACTGATCACTATACAATGTGGTATCACATGACCATATTCATATTATAATAATGGCAATAGCATACTTTTGGGCTTTACACAGGGATATCACATGACCATGTCCATGTTATAATAGAGGCAGCATTATCCTGGTAGACTTTACATTGAGGTATCACATGAACATGTCCCTGTTATAATATAGACAGCTTTATACCGGTGGACTTTACAGTGAGGTATCTATCACATGACCATATCTATGTTATAATAATGACAGCGGCATACTGGTGGGCTTTACAATGAGGTATCACATGACTTTATCCATATTATAATAATGACAGTAGTATACTGGTGGGCTTTACAGTGAAAAGCCCACCAGTATACAGTAGTACACTGGTGGGCTTCTCTCTCTCTCTCTCTCTCTCTCTCTCTATATATATATATATAGTTTTGACTAGGCCCCCCAGATGAATATGCTTTTACAGATCACTACGCATGAGTTTTGAGTCTTGGCTTTACTATAGTGCCAGTAAGAACCTTACCATGTCTCTGACAGAGGTCTTCCTGGGTACTTCCTCTACCAAATGTACTGGCTACCATATATAGTCTCTCTGGTGCTGACAAATGTCATTAATCACACAAAAGCAAACAAAACTTTGTTCTCCTCAACATTTTGTGATAGCACTGCAGGGTAAACTGGTGGAGGAAGAACCCAGGAGAACTGCAGCAAGAACCACTGACCTAAAATAAGCTACAGGTAAGCTTTCTCATATACCCACATTGGCCGAGTCTGAGACTAGAAGCTACATGGACAGAGGTGAGATGGCAGTGATCAGTAAATGCGAGTGTTTTAGACCACTCAACCACCCAAGGCCCTAGTCGTATTTTGCATTTATTGATTTGATTCACAATTTTCATTCAGTTGTATTCATTTAGAAAGTGTTTCCAGAGTCTGGATTTATGTTTTAAGTGGAAGAAAAATAGAACATGATAAAAATCAAAGTGTGCTTTATTAAAATAGAATATGATAAAAATCAAAGTGTGCTTTATTAAAATAGAACATGATAAAAATCAAAGTGTGCTTTATTAAAATAGAACATGATAAAAATCAAAGAGCTTTATTAAAATAGAATATGATAAAAATCAAAGACAGCTTTAATAAATTAGAATATAATACAAATCAAATCATCATAGCATTGAGCTTATGATAAATAAAAATATAACTGCAGCTGCAACACATGTACAAGTATAGTTGTAGAAAATTTGTCAGCAAATTGTATTTTTTATTTTGTTTCATGCAAATAAAAAATATAAATTTGTAGCAACTGGTGATGATGTCATCACATCATTAACTCTAACTTACCAGAAGAGTTTATGGGATGGTCTGTCATCCATTGTCCCGATCCATCCATTAGCATCAGATTTTCCTGCTACTTCTCCTAAATTATTATTCCTACCTCTCCTAAACTATTTGGAGAATTGCAATGAGATTGTACATGTACAGGGTCTATTTGGAGAATTGCAATGAAATTGTACATGTACGGGGTCTGTTTGGTCCTAAATGAAAATAGTGCCACTTGGACATAAAATAAAAACCTGTTATTGCTACTACCCTGAATGGATGGGTACATCAACATGGGATTTACACTGAATGACTTCTTATGATTTCAAGGGGTGAGCATTGCCATCTGAAATCATATTGCAATATATTGTGATGTAGATTAGTCTAGCAGCATATTATACTGCAACAAGATTACAATATAATATTGATATGCATTGCTTCCCATGCTATGGTGTACTATTTTGAAAACAAAATGTCTGCCTGTTGTCACATACTTTCCATCTATCATTATAATCATTTTAATAAATTTGTTGTTTGCAATGACACTAAAATGGCCTGAGGTCTTGTACAGTTAAGTTAGCAAATGCACTTGTAATAGTGACTGCTCTTGGTGAGGAGTGAGGTGCTTTTGTTTGACTTGTGACTGAAAAGTTTCATGTACTATTTATTTTCTGCCAGTTAAAGGACTGGACTTGACTAACAAGTTGATATTTCAAAAGTGGTCCAATCTACAGAAGATAAACTGGACATAGATTACTAGGGCCAATATGCTAAGATGGATGGTGGCAGCAAATATGTGTAACAGGATTAGTAGTCCCTTTCAAATATTTTAGACATCACAATAAGTCTTTTTGTGAAAACTCCATGTTGACTTCTCATGATGTCTTATTGGTCCTAAATGACAACTGTACCAATCAGATGATCAACCATTACAACAGACATCTTGAAATCAATATGGCCACTACAACAGACGTCTTGAAATCAATATGGCCACTACAACAGACGTCTTGAAATCAATATGGCCACTACAACAGACGTCTTGAAATCAATATGGCCACTACAACAGACGTCTTGAAATCAATATGGCCACTACAACAGACATCTTGAAATCAATATGGCCACTACAACAGACATCTTGAAAATCTTCTTATCTACACTCCTTCTGAAGAAAAATATTCATATTGCCACTGGGCTTTTACCAGAAAAATATTCATACTGTCACTGGGCTTTTGCAAGAAAAATATTCATATTGCCAATTGGCTTTTACAAGAAAAATATTCATATTGCCACTGGGCTTTTACAAGAAAAATATTCATTTTGCCACTGGGCTTTTACCAGAAGACTTGTTATGATGTCTAGTTAGTCCTACATTCAAATGTACACTATAGCTAACACAGTGGCCAACTTTGAGATATTGTTACTACTGCTAATGGAAAGTTGTTTTCACTTCTTATACTATTAGATTGCTGTTTACACATCCAATATGGCCACCACAGCAGTCATCATTGCAGTATTGTAACAGCTCCTCCTAATGGTTGGTGGTATCAACTTCAAAGTAATGCTTTAGATGATGTTTAGTTTGTCCTAAATGAAAATGGTACCACTTAGACATTCACTATAATAGCCAATTTGAAAATCTTGTTATCACTACTTCGCCTGAATGAATGCTGACATGGCGCTTTCATAGAAAGACTTCATATGTAGATCATGAATGAAACTATTGCCAATCTGACTTCCAATATGGCCACTACAATGGCTGTCTTCAAAATTTTCTCATAACTACTTCTCCTAGATTTCTGATTATATTGATATTATGGGTTCATGAAAGATTCCTTATGATGTCTTGTTGGACAGACATAATGGACATGATGATAGATAAATGCACAGACATATGTTTACCTGAAGGGATTGATGCTTAGCTAACCAACAAGAATTTGTAGGAATCCAAGATAAGGACATTTATTCCTGCTGAATGTTTAAACCACATCTGATATACTTCAGTGAAAACAAGATTTTCAAATTAGGTGCTTTGGTGCACATAATAGATGTCAGATTGGCACCATTTAGATTTAGGCCCAACAAGGCATCATATGATGTCTTCTGGGTGAAAACTGTATGCTGACATCACCTACCATTGTAAAAGAGTAATGATATGATTTTCAAGATATTGGCCACACTGTATCTCAGACTGGCATAATTTCCATTTAGGTCCAACAAGACATCATAAGGAATCTTCCATGAACCCAAAATATCAATATAATCAGAGATCTCAATTTGAAAACTGCAAGCACTTTCAAAGAGGTTTCTCTTGGATAATATAAACTTCATTCAAAGCTAATCAAACACTCCAAAGGTTAAAGGAAGGTGTGGATGTCTTGAACTTGGGGTCAAATGATTAAAGGTCAAGGCCACTATGATTGAGAGAAGAAAATGGTTTATGCATCCTAACTTGAGTTCTCCATCACGTACAGATAAAAAGTCTTAAAGACTGAGATGACTGAATGGTTTCTTCAAAAGAAACATTAGTACAGCATCACACTTTGTGAGATGAATATAAGAAAGATTAAATTATTTTATTATCAGAATGACAATATTGACTGTTTGATATCTAGGGACAATATTTCCTCAAGGTTAGAATGGTCAAAAATAAAGCATTGTATTGCAAAATAACATTTTACAGATTTCAGAATACTGACATTATGATATCACTGTACATATGTCAGAATATTGTCAGTTTCATATTATTATATTGTTTTATCACCATCATTATTATATTCATCTGGGTCCTGTTTCACTAAGAGGGCAAGTTTGCTCACAAAATCTTCCTAAGTTCTAAGTGCAAGAAGATCATACAAAGTTTTGTAAGTGTGTTTTCTAAATATACATGTGTGTGAATTTTGTATGTCGAAAGAAAAAAGAGTGTGTAAGATGCTCTTTTTTCTCGGACGTATGAAACAGTTAGAAACGTATACAGAAACATAAACATCCGGTAAATTTGAATCTTTGAGTTGACAGATGACAATGTTTAGTGTACGCAAAAGCAACTGGTCCAAAATAATTGCACTTGTAGATGGTTTTATTGGGTCTAGGGCAGTGAGAAGGGCAAAGTTTTCTTTGTCACTCACTGCGCTAGACAAAACAAAAATCTGCACAGAGATTGTTGAGAAGTAAATTAAATATATATTTAGTTTCCTAAATTTTTCTCTTCATCACTCAATTTGTATTCATATATTAACTGCATGGAAGGAATTTGTAACCCAAAACATAATTTCACACAAACTGCACTTCACATTATGAACTTTAAACTTCACTTAAAAGTACAATGACTATTCTGATCATCTGCGATTGACTGAATAGTATGTCACCCAAGAAAGCTACATATGATGGCTCCTCTCTCTCTCTCTCAATATATTATCCAGCCAAGATTTTCTTTGGAAAAAAATAGAATGAGAAGTATTTGTAACATTTCCCACTTAAAACACCTTCACACAAATACAGCAGATGATATATATATATATATATATATATATATAATGTCAATCAGGATATTATTGGTCAGTGTGTATTATCGTACAAACCAATAAAAAAAAATGTAAACTATTTACCGCAAAGTAGTAACCTATAAATGGATGACCATACATAACATCAGACCTCTTCCCACCCATCATTTTGAAATACAACGATCCTCCTATCGAAAGAAATGCCAAAAAAATTATTTTTTCCAAAAACAAGTGATTCCTGCAGTGCTTCCAGTATTCAAATAGTTACTTCCAAAACCGTATTATTGCATTCCCAGAGAAATAAAATATGCCTGACACTGTTTATAAATCTGAAATTTCATAGACCAATTCTTGTTCTGTTTTGACTAATGTTTAATCTGGCACCTGCACTGAACTTCATTTGACTGGGTAATATATATATATATATATATATATATATATATATATATATATATATATATACTGGAACACTCATGGGGAATTATCGGACTACTGAAATACATGTAGCAGGTTATTAAGTACAACAGATTGGTTAATGATTCAAACAAATTAAACCTGTAATGAAAATAAAAGCCACTTCAACTGATATTGTGGATGATGTATTTCAAGCAAAACTGCATTGATAATTTGATAACATTTGGAGTAATTTGAATTAATTATGAATCAAATATGCCAATATGCAAATAAAATCTTCTCACCAATTTGTTTGTCAGTATTGTTATTATTATTATCATCTAAATATTTCCTTTTAAAAAGTTTCAGCTGTCTCACCACTATATTTCATCGCTACTGTCTAGCTAACAGTGTAATACACATTATTAAGAAGTGCTCAACAGTTTTTAACAATCCTTAACTTCATAATCATGGACTAGATAATAAAAAGATTATCATGTCTTGAAATGTAAATGATGTAATTTCTTTTATTGCACTTGTGTTAATGTACAGCAAAACAGGAATCCACTTTCTGGCAGTGTTGACATCAGCAATAAATGTGTGAATGTTTATACTAAAGACCTCATTTAAACATTTTTGAAACCCCTTCATGCAATTTTTATATAGACAGCAACAATCATGACTCACATTTTCTAACTTGCATCATAACTATAGCAGGCATGATCCTAATATTTTGACTTGCCTCATCAAGTAAATTTTAAGGTTATACTCTACAGCTTCTTATAGCAGGCATGATCCTAATATTTTGACTTGCCTCATCAAGTAAATTTTAAGGTTATACTCTACAGCTTCTTATAACAGGCATGATCCTAATATTTTGACTTGCCTCATCAAGTAAATTTTAAGGTTATACTCTACAGCTTCTTATAACAGGCATGATCCTAATATTTTTACTTGCCTCATCAAGTAAATTTTAAGGTCATACTCTACAGCTTCTTATAACAGGCATGATCCTAATATTTTGACTTGCCTCATCAAGTAAATTTAAAAGTTGTATTCTACAGCTTCATTCTTATCTGGTAACCTTGAATAAACCTTTCAGAGAAAAATGGGTAAAACAAGAAAAGGAAAAGTGAGAAGATGGGATGATGTGTCTATGCAAGAGGCCATCAAAGTCTACAACACAGAAATGGCAAAAGGCTTTTGCATATCTATTAGGAAGGTGGCAGAACAGTTTGGTGTCACCAAATCCAAACTGGGTGATAGGATAACTGGTCATGTAGCCTCTGTACCATCTTTAAAGCCAGGTCCTAAGAAAACACTGCCTTTGGAGGAAGAAAAGATGACAGTAGAATTTATTAGGATTACAGCCTAAATAGGGTTTGGCATTTATTTGGGTTACAGTCCAAATAGGGTTTGGAATTTATTAGGATTACAGCCCAAATAAGGTTTGGAATTTGTTAGGGTTACAGCCCAAATGGGGTTTGGAATTTATTAGGCTTACAGTCCTAACAGGGTTTATAATTTATTAGGTTTACAGCCCAAATAGGGTTTGGAATTAATTAGGGGTATAGCCCAAAATGGGTTTGGAATTTATTAGGGTTACAGCCCAAATAGGGTTTGGAATTTATTAGGGTTACAGCCCAAATAGGAGTTGTAATTTATTAGGGTTACAGCCCAAATAGGGTTTGGAATTAATTAGGGGTATAGCCCAAAAGGGGTTTGGAATTTGTCAGGGTTACAGCCCAAATAGGGTTAGGAAGAAGCAAACAACAGATCTTGAGTTTAGTTAACAATACAGTTAAGAAAGGAAATATTCCAAATAAGTTTACAAATGGTAGACCTGATGATGACTGTGGTTAGGGTTTACTAAAAGATGGCCACAAGTGTGGTTGTGCAGCCCTGTGTCATTACCCAGGGATAGGGCAATATGTTTTGAATCCAATGGTAGTCAAGAACTACCTCAGTCGTTTGTGACATATACTCACTAAATATGAGATAACACATGCCCCAGAGTGTATATTTAACGCTGATGAAACAGGTATGCCATTAGATCATAAGCCACTTAAAACAGTAAAGCTGTCTGGACAAGATGCCTATTCACAGACAAGTGGCAACAAAACAAACATAACTGTTGTAGCTTGTGCATCAACCTCTGGCCTCCTCATCCCACCCGAGGTGATATTCACTGGTAAATGGGGTATGGATCATGAAATGTTTCAGGGTTTGCCACCTGGTACTAGAGTATGCATCAGTACAAATGGATGGATAGATTCTGAGCTCTTTGAAACCTGGGCAACTGAGTTCTTTGTAAGACACATTCCACCAGCAAGACCACTATTACTATTAACTGATGGTCACAGTACTCATGTTAAGTTGAATGTTGTGAGAAAAAGTAAGGAGTTAGGCATAATTTTCTTTGCACTTCCTCCATGTATAACACACAAACTGCAACCACCTGATAGGGGTTGATTCAAGCATATGAAGGAAAATTACAAGAGAATGCAATGTATTTATGGAAGAAAATCCTGGCAGAGTAGTAAGCAGGATTGTATTTGGTAAGATTTTTGGTAAAGTTTATGCCAAAAGTCTTTGACCATCAACCATCATAAACTCGTTCACTAAATGTGGTATCTTCCCTCTATAGCCAGAAGTCATCCTAAAGTAAAACGATTTGGCCCCACCACTTGCTGGAAATACAGATATGAAAATCTCTTGTATCTCTGATGTATCAAAAGCACTGGAGCATACAGGAATATTTGACATATATATAAGGCATTCCCTTCCTGTCAAACTGATGTTGCATGAGAGTCCACAGCTATCAGACACATTTCATGCATCCAATGTGGCCATTCAGCAAGGTCTAAATGAGCCACCTGAGACAGCAGTTGAGGCCACAGGAAGAGCTTCTTCACCAGCAGCTGAGACCCCAGTAACAATCCCATCACCAATAGCAGAAATCCTAGAATCTGCCTCCACTCCAGCAATGATACACTAAAATTGGATCCACCAACTGCAATAATGGCCTTAAGTATGTCCCTTTAGCATTTTGAAAATGCACCAGAAATAGCTTATACAACACCAGATGCAGACAAAAGAATATTCTCTACACCAATAGCTGAGGACCCAGAAGTATCATTAACAACATTTGCTGTTGATGACATTTTGAACAAGTCAATCTCAGACATGTTTGATAGCTCAAAGGAGACTGCAGTTTGAAAAGCAAAGAAAAGAAAAACAATTATTGATGCCCAAGATGAGTGGCTACACCAAGCACAAGCAGAAGAAAGGAAGAATAAAGAAGCAAATAAAGAATATGAAAGGAGAAAAAAAAGAGAGAATTGTGAGAAGGCGGCAAAGAGAACTAATGACAAAAATCTCAGAAAAACATCAAGCAATCATTTCAAAGAAAGACATGTCCCAAATGAAGGGATGAGGTGACACTGGAAGCAAGTAATAAAAAAGATGTTCAATGATCTCACTGTATTCAGTCAGCAGGCTGCAGAGGAAATTGAGCAAATGTGGGTCTGCTGTGATGTGTGCCAGAAGTGGATGCATGAGGAGTCTTCCAGTTGGGTCCTCAGTAGAGCTGGACAATCCTTTCAAATGTCCTACATGCATTTGAATGCACAAGTTGTTCTTTTTATGTATCGATGCAACTGTGGATTAAAACAGGTAAAACATTTTTTACAGTCAAGCTTGAACTAAGCAGAAAAATGATCCCAAACAGTTTCATGCTTGCCAAGTCAGAAATGGATTGTTAATAGATCTCTCTCAAAAAAGGATGACAGTGGAGACAGTGCACATATCTGCATGCAAGACTGAGTTGTTACCATGACAATTTTCATAAACAGAACACATACAGTCATGAAATTTTTGTATCAAGTTTATGAAAATTGAATCCAAAAATTTACTTCAAATGCAATTAAAAGAAACTGAACTTAACATTAAATTTCATTGTGTGATAACCTTCATAATGGTCAAACAGAATCTGTTTTGTCTCTTATTATCAATTTAGACATATTAATTTCAGATGACTCAAAAGTCAGGAGTATCTCCTAGAGTGGTGATAAGAAACATGATAGTTGTAGGCATGCACCACTATGGTGCTAAACAGCTAGCAGTTGGTGCTGCATATGGACTGGAGCTGGAGCCTTTAAATCCATGCAGTCAAGATGCAGTAGCAGTCTGTGATGGCCCCCCAAAAAGTTGGGAACTTGAAGCGTGACACGACTAAATTTATTTGCAAGATACTGCGGGAAAAATGCAATATTACTAACATTCTGATCAAGACCAAATATGATGAAGAGGTTGTAAGCAGAAAAACTGGTCCACAGCAAATATGTGTGGCTGCATTTAGATGCAAACCTAGTTATGTAGATAAAATGAAGGACCTTTTTAAAGACTTTCCAAACACAGATGCTTTGTTTAAGTAGTACACAACCTTTAGTATTGTTGCAATTATATTTTCTGTTGTAAATATTTTTCTTTTAGCAATGATTATACATGAAAGAGAAACTACTTTTTCCCCAATAATTTCCTTTCATTTGTTTTAAAGATACTTTAATTATAAATTTTAAATTTTTATCTTCATATTTAACTAATTAGTCATATTTGTTGGTGACTATTAAATTCATAATTTCATAAAGTTATAATGACATGTATAAGAATAAGGGACATTTAATACAATTTAAGAAAGCGTTGATCTAATACCTTTGGTTTTGGGTACATTACGTTAAGTAAAAAGAAACACCCAGATGGATAATAAATCTTGTTTACTTGTATTACGTAAAGCAAGATAATCATTCCTTTACATTTAGAGCAACAGATGTAACCGCAGCATCAAATATTACAATCACAATAGATTTATAAATTTAAACAAAATTTTGTATATTTACATTATTTTGTATAGTTGATTTCTTGTGTTCCATTAAATATATTTGGTTTTAAACTTTATTTTATAAAACACCAATAATTGTCCGATAATACCAGAGATGTCAAATTCTACCCTGTCTTGAGCCTCTTTTTTGCAAGACTATGTATGATCACATGATACATGTAGGTTCAAATGGACGCAGCAAAATTGCAATCGTGGTTATGGTATCACAGTACCAATTATTTTTCCACAGACCTTAATGCTAATGTTTGGGGAAATATATATATATATATATATATATATATATATATATATATATATATATATATATATATATTCTATCCTACTTTAGAGTGCATGTCACACACTTTTCTAGAGCAGTGTTAGATTGCCAATTTCACAATGACAGAACCAGGTAATCCATTGCATTTAAGAGAGATAACTCTGCTGGAACTAGACATGGGTAAGAGTTATCTAGTCACAAAATACACATTTTCAGTCATGTGTACAACATTTTCAAAAAAAATAATAAAAAAATACAAAATATGATCTAGATAGGAAATAACATAATCTCACATGTTGCCAAGAGGCTCAACCTTTTTAAAGCCAACAGAAAGTACAGCTCTTACGTAATGCACCAATCACAGTTAGTGTTGTTGTTTATTTCTGAACACAATGTTCCCTATACCTTAAGCTCTGCCCACGTGGGGCTGTACAACTGGTGTTGTTATACCTATAGCAAACCTTAATTTTTCCAATAATCTGTGAAATAGCTCCAGAATGTATAAGTAACAAATGTACTTAGTCTCGCTTGTCAAAAACAATTTTATGAGGTACTAAACTACTGTGTATAGACATATCATTGAGTTGTTTGGACTCATTTTCATACTTTTGCTTCACTAGAAAAATCATCTTTTGAAATAAAATGAATTTTTTAAACCATGAGTTGTCTTATTCATATCAGCACTTATCTAGCTTCACTTTGGCGATATGGGATAAATCACATTATGTCATATTATGTAATAGCAAGCTCAAAGGACAATGCATTAGTTAGTATGTACCAGTTCTACTCTTAAAAGGACATTTTGATCTAAAATAAAGGACTTTATATTTGTTTCATAAACACAGAACTTAACATCAGGGACAGGTGGACATGACCCAATCTTAAAAAAAAAGTCTAGGCTATCAACAACTTTCACTGCCTCAAAATAAATGAGGTCACTAACCCCAGTCCTTTCACACAGTTGAGCCTCCCTAATCCCTTCTGTAACATAAACAACTAACTTTCCTCCCTTAAATAGTGACAATATTCACAGAATGAGCCACTCTGTGATCATACCTTCCACAATACAACTTGTAAGCACTTTGGTTTGGATTTTGGAATAACTTTGGGGAATCAAAAACAGGAAAATGCCAAGAAAAACTAATATGCCTAGCAATTCCAAGAGAGTTAAAAACAGCAGGACAGTGTGTTTCCAAGAGTGACATGTACCTTACAATAAAGGAGTCACGTATGAAAAGAACAATGAACAGAAAATGAAGAATATAAAGTTTACTAGACTCGCACTGGATCAGTATGTGGAGGCTGTACCAAAACATTACAACGAAAATCCTTGGCACCTGTACTGCTATGCTCCATACCAGCACCAAACTTCAAGTGGAACAGTGTGCATATCCATCTGAAATAAAACAGTAAATAATTTAGAGCATACAGACACATGCAATTTGTATTGATCCTACACATTAAGTTAATATTAATTGGCTTCAATTAACCCCATGAAAGAATGGTTTAAAAAAAAAAGCAGTAAGATTTCCCGACAAATTATGAAAGCAATTTTACTATAATTTGCCATATTATTCAGTGATACTGTCATATTGTATTATCAATTTTCTCATTACTGACAGAAAAAGTACTGAAAATGTAACTTTTCATTTCTTGAAAAGATATGTTCTATGAAGGGAGATAACTGAGTGAGATACCTACACATGAGAAGTAATTTTCTTTCCATGTCTTAATTCTCCATATAATGCATGTCAGTTCACATAAAAGTGATTTAAGTTATATGCATTAAATCAAAGAAAAATACAACATCAGAATGTGAGTGCTTGCATAATCAGAGATCTATACATATATCTTTATATAAGCATAGCAGATAGCCTGAGGGTAATTATTATTTAATTTTCTTTTCAGAGATGAGGAGTCATCCACTAATCGCATCAACAATATGCACCAGAATACAGTAATGTGGAACACCATCTTCCAGGAACATGCGCAAATATCCCCAAAGTGTCTGTGGTTTTTGCAATGGGACCAACAGTCAGAGCAACAATGGGGCCTTGGTTGAAGGGAAGGGGCAATATGTGACAGCTATATTTATAAATCAGAAATGTGAAGAAATTTATAATAAAAATCCTGGATGCAAAGCAGCCAATATCAATATAGGGCTACAAGTGGGGCTGACAAAAGTGTCCATGGGAAATGCTGGCCTAAGGAGATTACTCTTGTCTGCCAGTATTCATGCCCCTTTCACAAAGGGGATGCAACAGATTTCAAACAAAATTTGTGAAGAGATCATACATAAAAATATTTTGGATATGAGAGGTCAGAGACAAAACTTAAGAGAAATTAATATCGCAAGGGGAAATCCTCCTGATATCATTGATGTACAAGGAAATGGTTCATATAATAATCCTTTGTATCTGGTGTTGGAACAGCAACACAAGTCTGCTACTTTCAGGTTGAATATATAACATCAAAGAATGACATTAATGCCCTAGCAACTAAAAATAAATTGCGTTCTAATCACATACAACACCAATCAGATGATACTTAATATGACAAACACAATCTGTGATTGCACTGCAAATATAAGTAGGGAAACTAATATTGGTGATGAGGAAACTTGGGCCTTGGAATGTCTTCTCAACCTAAAAGAAGATAATTTTGAAGTGCGAAACATAACAACTGATCCAGATACAAGCATCTGTAGGGTTGCAGTCAACCTTTACAATGACAGGCTCACTCCGACAATCCCTAAAAACTTTATCAACACCAGACATTTCTCTGAAAACCATAGGAAATATATAAAAAGGTGCCCAAATATGGTTCACACGATGCCAGGGATTACCAAAGCTGTTAGACAAAAAATGTGTGACAGTTTTGCCATTGACCTGAGTCAGCGATGTCAGGTGGAATTTGTAAATGCATTTAATAAACTTAACAGGGATACTGACGGAGTCAAGAGTTGCCTATCATACAGTAGATGATACTGTATAGTGTTACCAGGGAGATCATAGTCTGTATACTGACAATTCATATGCATGCAATGGTAACAGGTTGGAGAAAAGTCCATACTTGCCATTTAATTTTAAAATGCGTGTAACAAAACAGTGATGGAATATTGTGGGATTGTATTCATTATTGTTTGGGACCATTAAATTTGGAGAAAACAAAATTTAACACAAATACTCAAAAGGTTGAGGCAGCAAACAGTGTTTTAAGGCGTTCATTGCCAAGATATATAACATGGACATGAAATTTTCCTGGTAGAGCACACAGTTCAGTGCACTCTTTAAGTAATGGGCTTGGGAAATTCATACTAAAATTATGCAATGCAGTTGGTTGTAGCATTTCGTCTGGAAAAAGAGTTGCTGACACACTAGCTCAGGAATAAAATTGTTTTACACAATGTAAATCTGACAAAAAGTCACAGGCATTTAAAATAAGAAAATGTGAGAAAAGAACTTATCTTTTTAAATTGTATGAAGAATTTTAAGAGAAAAAAATTACAAGAAAGGACTATTGTTGCCAAATGTTAAAAAGAAAAGAAGACTATATACCGGTATAGAATAATTACCAAATATTACTTAATTCAGCATTTCCTATATGACACGAAGTGGTCTATGACAACTGGAACATCCTCCTTGAGCCCTACAGTGTTCTCTATCCTGGTTTATGGCATGCTGTTCTAGAACTAGATGTTAACTATTTATAAATGATTTATTATGACATACATGTGAAATATCTAATAGGTGACCACAATCATCCATATGTGGTACACTGTATTTAAAAAAATTATTTTGTCGCATGTGTGACATTCTATGATTAGACTCTACTGATACTGAGCCAGCTGGTCATACAACTCTCTGTCTGCCATAGCAGTCTTTATCAAATGCCCCCCTCCCAAGCCAGCATGTGTGTTTTTGTTTTTGAAGATTGTATGCATTTTCTTTGTAAAAGTCTGTCAATATTGAACCAGAACTTCTCAATATCCATTGTTTTACCAAATGACACTATGACAGTTTGTAAATGTTGCCTACATATACTCATTACTATGGATACACTGTGAAGCTGGTATTACCTTTAGGTATCACGGTACCAATTGTTTTTCCATAGACCTTAATGCTAATGTTTGGGGAAATAAATATATTTTCTATCCTACTTTAGCGTGCATGTCACACACTTTTCTAGACTGTCAATTTCATAATGCCAGAACCAGGTATTCCATTGCATTTAAGAGATAACTCTGCTGGAACTAGACATGGGTAAGAGTTATCTAGTCACAACAGACACATTTTCAGTCATGTGTAACACATTTTCAAAAAATCATAAAAAATACAAAATATGATCTAGATAGGAATTAACATAATCTCATATGTTGCCAAAAGGCTCAACTTCTTTTAAAGCCAAACAGAAAGTACAACTTTTACATAATGCATCAATCACAGCTAGTGTTGTTGTTTATTTCTCAATACAATGTTCCCTACACCTTAAGCTCCACCCACCTGGACTTGTGCAATTGGTACGTTATACCTTATTAGCTAATGTTAATTCCGCTTGGCAGGAAAAACTTAAACAGATAAGTCATAATATTGCATTCCATTTAATATTTGTCTGATAATACCCAAATACTTAAACAAGAAAAGCTGAAGCAATGGCAATAATCTTTCCTGCCATACTCAAATTAACACATGAAGTCCACTAAAAGTAATTGTTGCCATTCCTGTGTTTTCCCCAAAATATCTGAATATTCCATTTTATTCTTCTGTACTAATAAAACATTTTATGAGGTTTATTGTCTCTTTCATCCTGACCGTTCGTTTGTTGGAAACCAGCAGTTTGATCATACAGACGCTTCACTTCACAAAATATGCACAGTTTACAGCATCTGATGTACTCTGGTAAAGTTAATCTGGTTCCCTGAAACATTCCACTGAATCTAGTACAAAATCTGGACCAGAATCAAACACAGATAAGCTAGAATCCGGATTTGTCCTCAAACAATTGTATTTCCGTATCTTGTGGTTTTATTCCATCAGTCTGTATTTTAAGGGTAATTTCCATAAGACTTAGGACAAAATTGTAAGGGTTGGCAGGTCTGCTCTAGTTCAAACAGTCATAAACAGACTAACTTGTATACAAAAATCTTTCATTACAATTTAAATTCTAGATGAAGAGAGAAAGGGGAGACAATTCCTGAACTCTCTCAGAATGTCAGAACACTTGCCAGATAAACATATCCTTCTGCAAGTAGTGATGTGTTGGAAATTTTAGCAATAGATCAGATCACTAAAGCCATTGTGGACTATAACTTTGTCAGTGGCTGAAACAGAATATTATCCTCCTTTACCCCCCTCTCTCTCTCTCTTTCTCTTTCCTTTTCTTTTCCTTTATTGTTTCCTTTTTACCTTTTTATTTTTTTTTTATCCATATAGAAGTGCTGCTGAGGGTGATTTGCCCCCATTGCCCCGATTTGGTATGCCAGTGTACACTATTTCAATGACTGAAATATTAGCTGTAAAACTGAAATGACAAATTAGCTGATAGACTGAGAAACAGATCAGTAGTTTCTGTTCATGACAATGTATCCAAAGGGTTATGTTCATGACAATGCATCCAAAGGGTTATGTTCATGACAATGCATCCAAAGGGTTATGTTCATGACAATGTATCCAAAGGGTTATGTTCATGACAATGTATCCAATGGGTTATGTTCATGACAATGTATCCAAAGGGTTATGTTCATGATAATGTATCCAAAGGTTTTGAAGTCCTGGAACAAAACATTGGGTCTGATGAACTCAAACAAAACTTGGAAAAGCCAACTGCAACAAGAAGTTAACCTGTCCAACCAAACAAAATGTCCCCCACAAAGCAATAAATCAAAAATATCCAAGGCCCAAGAAATCAGAGCAATTAATAAGAGAAATGATGCACATCTGCTAAAGAGAAAATCTTGTGGTTTTAAATATCAGCACAATGATTTCTAACCTAACTGGGGAGGTAACTCCAGATAGAATAGAAAATCTTATATCAAATTATGAAAATTAAAGATTTCAGGGTGGGTGGGGAGAAAAACAAAGGTCAAGGTAAAAGGCAAAACCAGGAAAACTGGAATCTGATGAGTGTACTGGACCAAAACTTGATCCTCTCAATTCTCTCTCACAGTATGTCACCAATAATAAAACTTAACAGGCTTGTATGAAAGATACTTTGTACTGGAAAGAATAAACAACAGAGAAATTAAATTATTTCATGACACAGGGCAAGTGTGTTTATTTTAATGAAATGTGTAATAAAAAATGGTCAAATCCAACAGCAATCAAGCCAGTAAATGCTAGATTACTAACAGTAACTGGTTAGACTGTACTATTTTATGGTAAAGCAAATGTGGACATAAAACATTTAAATGTTTATTACAGTAATTCAACAAGAGGGATTCTGTGAATGGGCTTCATGGTGGCAAACAAATGATAAGCAAGGAATGTTTAAATGTAAGTGGAGAAAAAAGTTACCCATTACTTTAACAATGTAAAGGGACCTGTCTCTTGCTGGGTGGCACTAACTACAACTGTTGAGGTTCCTCCACATTCTGAAATTATAGTAAACAGTAAACCATTAGGAAGTGTGGGATTGACTGAGCCTTTAATGGAATTTGTTGAGAAGACAGGGGTTGTTGGTAACCAAAGTTATAGTTGACCCTAGTAGAAACAAAGTAACCATTAGAATAGCAAATTTTGGAATTGAACCATGTCAAATATTTAAAGATACGATAATAGCTGAATATCATCTTATGTCAATAAATAATTTGTACTACCTCTGAAATAAACAAGTTCTCAGAAACATGCTAAAATGAATGAGATAATGACAAAACCCCGAGCTGACATGTTTAAAAGGTCCTTAAATATCCTAACTGAAGAATAAATAAAATGAATGAAGAAAATTTCTGATTAAAAATCAGGATGTTTTCTCCAGAAATTTTAATGACATAGCTCACACTTCAATAACACAACATACAATTAACACAAATGGTGCTAAACCAATTAGACTTGATTTGTACATAACTCCTCAAACAAAAAGGAACTTTTGCAGAATAAGAAATTAAGAAAAGAGCAGAAGCTGACAAAAATGAAAAATGTCCCAAAAGTCCTTATAATGCTCCTGCAGTAGCAGTAAATAAGCCTGATGGATGTGCTAGATTTTGTTGTTATTTCAGATTTTTGAATGATGTAACAGATAATGACTCACAACCTTTACCTCACATTGATGATAGTCTTGATGCACATTCTCGATAAAAACAGTGGTCTTGCCTTGATATGGAATCAGGCTATTGGCAATATGAAATTAAAGAATACAAGAGACTACTTTTCCAATACCTGGTGTTGTGGAAAAGTATAGCATTTGGTCTTTGCAATGGACCTGCCACTTTCACCAGCTTGACACAAGTTGTAGTTTCTGGTTTCTGATGGAACATTTCTATACTGTATCAAGATGATCTGATTTGTTACTCCATGACCTTTGAAGATCAACTTGAAAATCTTACCATTATCTTTGAGATGTTGTGACAAGCCAATCTGAGGCTAAATCCAAAGACGACTACTCTTTGTTAGAAGCGAGTTTCATTTTTCATTGTTGATGACTAAGTCAGCTGTAAGGACACTGCCTGAAAAAAAAACAAAAAAAAAACAAAACAACAAACTATTAATGAATGATCTGTGCCAAGAAATGCCAAACAAACAAAATTCCCTCTGTTCATATTACAGATCATATGTCAACATATTTGTTGACATAACTAAACCTCTCCATCATTTGGCAGAAAAAAAAAAGTAAAAGTAACTTAATTTGTTTCTTTAGGTAGTCTACACAATGCAAGGGGAAATTAGTGACATTTTGGCAAGATGTCTCTAAGATGTCTTTCCATTTTGTTCATATAGTTGTAAATGGTGTGAGGGCTCTCTTGACCACTGGTGTAATGTTTTTTCTTATTTTGTCAATTTTGTTCATTTTCTTAATTTTGTTGCACCATTTTTTAAAGCTTTGATGAAAACTTTACACCTAGTAATATTTACTCACTGTCTCTCCAATTGATTTGATAACTGGGCAAAATAGATCTTCACTTCCAACTTTACTTTGTATGAAAAACAAAGAAGAGATGTAACTATTTATTGTAACACATGATGCTATATTATTATATAAAATTGATATCCAGCTTATAATAGGATCTCCAAAATTGAAGAAAGATAAGATGTTCTTAATCTAGGACCAAGAAATTGAATCAATCACCTTCTGAAAGTTACTTATTAGCAATAAACCCAGAATTTTGTAGTTTTCAGTGTAAAACATTAAATAATACAAGCTTCTGATGATTGTATTGTGAGGTAATAGGCTTTACTACTATATTAGTAATAATACGGTACCTATGTTGATATCAAACATTCAGCAATGTTATTGGTCTCCAGTTCTTAGGATACATACACCACTCCCTCAATAACTCGCACACTGATGACTCGTGAACCCGCTTGTAACATGGGGTCAGGCATGGATCCCATTTTTTCTACCAGAAAATACCCCAAAACCTGATTCCAATTTCTTGAACTTGAAGAAAATTGCTATCAAAATTGGTAACTAAAACGTTGATATATTTCACGTTTTATGGTCAAAAACAGTAGATAGGACCTGGAAATTTTAATTAACATTTTGCAATTATCAATTTTAATAAAAGGTTATATAACTGGTTACATTTTCTTTCCAAATGACATTTTTAGTACATCGTAATTAAAGATATTCAAGGAAATTTTGTATAATCATCATAAATGCAATGTGCAATTAAACGTAAAATGTGTCAATGTACTGTAACGGCTATGTCCACAAGCATTTCTCTGAGAACCTAATTAAGTGCCGACCGTGTTTTGATAACTGACTTGCAGAAGTATTTGTTGTATTGTTGCACTGAATTAAAAGCTGGCCTCCCTTGTATTATCAAATTAAATATGTCTTTTGGATCAAATAAAAGAGGTGGAATAAAATAAAAGGCATGCAAATCCTACATACTTAAAATCTAACAGCCCCAGTCGTATGTCGGGAGAACTCACTTCAGTTGATCAATCGAACACTGTTATAAATGTCATTGTGTATATAACATAATTAAACTACCTTAAATTAACTAACACATAACTGTGATCAAAGATAGCAAGGCAACTATGCTAAATGAATACTTCATAAAACAAAGAGTTTGGTTTTATAGATACAGACCATTTTGGGCAAGTTTCAGAGACCTTCTGAACTGGCACTTAGAGATATCCTCAAGGATGATAAGAAGTTTCACTACTAATTCCAATGAAATCATGACATCAATATTGTAATAATTGAACAATACAAAAATTGAGTTTTGACGTAGGCGATTATCTCAAGAAATAAATGTCACTAGGTTTTTAAAGAAAGGAATCTTGTTTGGTGGTGTATCGACAGTCTAGTTCCCTGCCCCTCTGACTCCCAACTTGGTGTTATGCTATCCAATACTACTCTGGGAACCAGACTAATCAACAAAACAAAAAAGCAGAGACGTATTACACAGATGTTTTCGCATGCACGTTGTGGTTGTTGAAACCAGTTGGAATGATCTTTCACATGTTGGACATTCTGAAAATAAATGTTGTTTATACAGAAAAACAAACAACTTCATTAGATAAAGCACGTTAGTAACAATTATTATTGATGTGATTGTAAAATGAGGATTCGGTCATTAAACAGCCCAGTTCCCTACCTCAATGTGCGTGAGTTATCGAGGGAGAGGTGTGTTTGGGTTGTAGTCATCTGGTATGCAATTATTCCCTCTTTCTGTGTTGATGAAAGTGCCCCTAACATGTAAATATAATTAAAGGATCTGACAAGAAAATGACATAATTCTTCCCAATAAAACTTACAAAACTCTTTTTTATAACCATGCGAACCTGAAATTGTATCATCCACCATCTGTATCAAACGTGACAGTTTATGCAAATGACAACCTGGAATTGTATCGTCCACCATCTGTATCAAACATGATAGTTTGTGCAAATGACAAATGACAGCCTGGAATTGTATCATCTACCATCTGTATCAAACATGACAGTTTGTGCAAATGACAAAATGATCATGGCAGTTTTGAGACGGCTTTTGAAACTAAAATTAGTTGAAGGACAATTGGTCAGATTGTCATTTTCTGTCAGATTATGACTTTCATATTTGAGTATTGCCATGGACAGATTAATGAGAACGCTGAAAAAATTATCAAACAGACCTTGCCATGATAACATACATAAATATTATGAAAGGGTTGAAGCACATTAAACAGTAAAAAAGGACATCAAACACAACAAAATCTTTAATTATTAAAGTATTCCTATTCTATCCTGTACAAATGACTGTTATATTCTATCCTGTAGTGTAGAAGGAAATAAAATGGTTGACAATGTTTATAGTTTCATATGTGAGGATGAAATCACACTTTAGTACTGATGTGATAGCATAAAGTACCATAGATAAAACATGTAAAAACTAATTACACTTTGTTATTGATATGAATGGGCCTTTTTTACCCTATATATTGGGACACGATAAAATAGTTGTTTTTCCTGTCCTGGAACTTATGGTGAAACTTTTTTTCACCTAGGTCACATTTCCCAGGACTTAAGAAACAAAATAAATTTGTGTTGAATTTGCACCCTCCCCACCCACCCTCGCACAATACAATAAAATAAAAATAATGTTTATCTGATAATAAAGTCAGAGAAACTAACCTGGTATTGTTATCATTAATTCCTGTTTTTGATCATGAGCATTAAAGAATACAAATGCATCCATGAACTCCATATATGTAGCATAGACATCCAAACTGTATCACTTACATCCGATAACACATGACACATTGTTCACTGACATGAATGATGAGAAACAGATTGTGTTTGATTATACTCAAGGTTTGAATATGTTATCTGACTGAAAACTGGATCCAACAAAATTGCAAACAAGGGTGAAATAATCAACCAATTGCTTGAAGACTTCTGCTATTCGTGCATGAAATGGTGTTAGGTGCAAAATAACCAAGACTGAATTATATCCAGGTCAATTAAAATTTTGCACATGAAAATCATTATCTGAAAATACATTCACTTGAGTGCAAGTGACAATCTGTCTGAAAGCATGGGTTACAAAAATTAGTATTAAAGCAAGTTATTGCTGTGTATACTATTTACCAGCAAACATTAATGACTGTTTGTATTAATAATAACTACAGATGCCAAACAAATTGAAGCCTAGGTAGGGAATAAACACAACTGGCAGCAAGCCGTAAACTCAATGTTTGAACTTACCGACATGACATCAAAAACAAAGGTTATTTTTATTACAAAGCAAGCCGACCTCAGAAGCCGACTTTGGATTCTTTCAAATGTGCCATTTTTTTTTTTTTCTTTCTTTTTCATTTAAAGATACAAAGTTAATTTAAAAAAATGATGTGTCCTAGAACATACAGTGCACAAAAAAATTACTTAAAAGATTATATTATGGTGTCCCAACAAATACAATTTCCCAACACATACAATAAATACGGTAATTATAAATAAAACATGTACAAAGTAATTATACTTTGGTACTGATTGAACAGGCAACATACCAAAGATAAGACTTGTACAAAAGAAAATTACTCTATATAGCATGATCCTCTGTACGCTCTTATTTATTCAGATTAACTCAGATACGATGGTGACAATTTTTGTCCTTTCTTTTGCTTCAGCTCGATCTTGCTAGAACACCTATACAAAAAGAACAGAAGGTGAGAGGAATGATTGGAAGAATCTGGTCCAAAAAGTACCCCCAAAACAGAATAATACAGCAAAAACAAAATACAGCATGGATGAATTGAGTGAACTTGAATTATGTAATACGTCTAAAGAGATTAGTACTGAATCATAGCAGACAAATAAGAGATTTAAACATAATAAATGTGATCATATTTATCAAATGCTAATTTTGAAGAAGAAAAAAAACTAAAATGGATGTGCTGAGTCTCAAACAAATAATGCTGGTAATTCTGAAATTAGATAATGGTACATAAATCAACCTGGAGAATTTAGATCTAGAAAATTTGGACCTCAATATCCTAGCAAAGTTACAATTACAAGATCCAATTTTAGAAACTGTACTTCTCTGGTTGAACAGTAAGAGTGACCCTCAATGGGCTGATGTTGCTAAATATTGCATAAAGACTAAATACTTTTGGTACAGATGCGAATCTCTTGTGTCTCAACAACCATGTTTTATGCAGAAAATGGGAAAGTGATGATGGGAAAGGAATCATATTTCAGGCTGTAATACCCGGAAGTTTGAAAACATATGTATAAACTAAAATGTATAATAGTGTTTAGTTAGCAGTACACATCTTAGTATAACCAAAACCCTATATAAAATAAGGCCATGATTCTTCTGGTAAGCCTTCGGAAGACATGTAGAGAACTGGCGCAAGAACTGTACAATTTGTGGCTCAAGAAAAATTATCTAAATGAAAGCACAGATATGTGTTCTTTACCAAAAACCAAGTGGTGCAACTAGTATCTAATGTTAGCTGCAGATTATTTTACAAAATGGACTTAAGCCTTTCCTATTTCAAGTATATATATCAAGCACAGACTATAGACAAAACATTATGGCCAAAAAAATATATGTGATTCCTACTGCACTGGTTTTGGCAGGTTTTCTGTTTATTTTTAAATTATATTTAATGCGATTTTTTGTGACTTTTTTTGACATAGTGAAAAGAGTGCTAGTGTAATCCATGAGGAATAGGAATGGCTGGCCGACTGGAAACACACATATTCTATTTGGCCTAATTCAAAACTTCATATGAAGATCTGGGATTCCATTCCTCATATACACTATTATGACTCTATGGTCTCAAACTATGTAACTGAAAGAAGAGAAACCAACAAGCGTAACTGATTTCTCTAAGTCATAAAGTGAAAATTTAAGAGGAACTTCCAGCATTGTCAATTATATGTGAAATAATCCCAAAGTATAGAATGTTCTGAACTAATTCAAAGCCCTGAATGTCCTGATGAAACAAGAGTCTGCAATGTCCTGATATACCACAATGATACAAGCCATAATGTCTTTGAGTTCTCAATAATCCTAAAAGTAGTATCTTTGTTCAAAAAAATCAATGAGCACTTTGTAATTCCAATGAATTTATACAATTTACCTCAAATTATATCTGAACACATCTATAAGCGATTCGACAGAATGATCATAAAACTGTAATGAATAATTGTTTACCAAATCCCCTTTTATATACAGACTGTCATCTAACCCATATCACAACATAATGCTCTAGAAAACTAATCAAGTCTAATGGGAAAATTCGCTAACTTGTAAATAAGGTCAGGTCTTGAACTTACATTTTTAGCCAACACATGTATACTTCTTACAATCATGACAAAATTCAAATGAGCACAACCTTCAACTAAGCCAAATATCAGATACACAAAATAAATGAAATATACATAACAATGCAGATCCACAGATCAGGGATCAAATATTTCAGTTTGTGGTTATTAAGAAAACTTGAACGACCATTACAAGATCCCAATCAGACACAATGGTTGGAAAAGCCAACTGTACAATATTGAATTTGCTTTCACCTTTCTGAAACTGACTGGGATGAATAAGTACCTTTTGCAATGATAGCCTACAGGTTTGAAGTTCATTGAGACTACTGGAACAATTCTACCCTTAGTGACCTTTTGGAAGGGAGATAACTTTGCCCAAAGACCTCATATTAGGTGACCCTGAGAAACAGCAATCTGAAAGTCAGAAATATACAACAGATTATGCAAAAGAATTTCCCAGAGCTAAAATACAACTTCCTGGTGAAAACATGAAAGAGAATTATGATGTGAAAATCAATTTCCATAAACACAATATTTGTGACAAGGTATGGTAGTTTGATCCCAAAATAATAAGCGGGATTGAATTCAACATTACAAAGATCCTGAAGAGGTACATTTAAAGTCATTTTAAAACTTAATGTACTATTCAGAATACAAGAAAGTACCAAGGCACAAGTAAAAGTCTGTATATCATGACAAACTCAAATCATTTCATGGAGAAGTTGCTTCCCCTTGGATAAATATTACTAATTACTGTGAAAACTGAAATGCTACCAGGACTACAATTTCTCCAAGTTAACACGGATGGTTTAATCTGCTTATGTTAGTACAAGAAATTATTAACTTAAAACATTGCTGAATGAAATTTATTGAAGAGAAACTGTTTCCGATTTGAATGAATGTCAATTGAGTATTTTTAAAACAGTAGAATTGAGAAACTGGCTGAAATTAGTGAAATGGTTGGATTTGGTCTGAGAAACTAAAGAGTCAATTTTGCTGACCATGTGACATAAAGAAGCCTAAAGCATACCATAAATCCATACAAAGAAGCAAATGTAAAACTAAATATATGATCTAGAAAGTATTTATAAATGAATTTTACTGTATCTACTTATCTATTTAATGCACATGAATATTATAACTTATTGATTTCCTGAGGTAACTTTACTATTCCAGGTTTCTTCTTTGTATCTGTCCAAGTAACTTTAATGGTTAATTAGTGTTTGTAAAATAAAATGTGGTCAGGATATATTTATTACATACATGTATTCATCTTATACTTATTTTAA
This sequence comes from Megalonaias nervosa, assembly GCA_016617855.1. Taxonomy (NCBI): domain Eukaryota; kingdom Metazoa; phylum Mollusca; class Bivalvia; order Unionida; family Unionidae; genus Megalonaias; species Megalonaias nervosa. Next base: position 92,332 of record JAECUM010010259.1, read on the forward strand.
CAAGAGGTATATCAAGTAATCAGGTAAGTAAAGATTTTTGAGTGTGCATACAGGCAACATTTTAAGGGATACAAATTTATTGCCCATATATATATATATATATATGCAATATTTTCAAAATCATGTCATGCCTTTAAAAATATGCTGAATATACAATATCTTGCGAAATAATTTTGTGCTTGATATATATCAATGTCAATATATTTTTGTTGGAATGTTCATGTTAAGATAACAAATGAAATTTGGAATTTCTTATCAGCTTTCCTTCATATCATAAATTATTATTACTCTCAAATGGCAAAAAAAAAGGTGATGGCAGTGATCTTTCTGGGAGAATTAGATGAGTTTGAATCCCACTGGGCTGACCCCAGTCAGTCACAGTAGTATGAAAGCTGGACTGGATAGGTATGGCTTGTACATATATTGGAAACTGGTTTTATACAATTCTATCCTTTTTTAAGTATGAATTTTCAGATGATGTATATAGTAGAAATATCCAATTGAAGACTACTTTTAGAAGCAAATATTTCCAGAAGCCATTTTTCTGTGCATAATTTATGTGTAAACACCCCCTCTTCTTCCTTCTTTTGCATCAAAACTTGTGACTGGATAGAAAAAATACAAATGATGAAACCTGAGGCGTGATTCTAATATACCTTTGATCCATTCTTCATTCTGGAGCTGAGGCATATTTTCTCACATCACCAAAATATTCTGAAAATTATTAAATTAGTTATATGCAGGGGATATTGATTATTCATATTTTATTTTAATGAGTTTGATAAAAATGTTACTAATTTCAGGGAAAAAGCAGTAATTAATTAATGTTTGGTGATGCAATGACAAAACCTGAAGTGTGTATTTCAACATGGCTTCGCCAATGTAATCCACATATATTGTGTGTCTCTCCTTTATCTTCTATCATGATTTAATTGTCTCCTTACAGTATGTCCTTTTGATTTTCTAAATGGCTGTTTGATATTTTAATTTACTGATTGATATTCTAAATGCCTGATTGAATTCTCTTTCGCTGATTGACATTCTACTTGACTGATTGATATTCAAATTGACTGACTGACATTCTAATTGGCAGATTGAAATTCTAATTAGCTGATTGATATTCTAATTGAATGACAGATATTCTAATTGGCTAACTTGTACATATCATGCCAACTTCTACTGAAGTGGAAAAGATATTCAGGAAGGGTACATTAGTTATAGTATAAAACCTGTTCCATCAATGATAAAAGTTCAATCTGAAACAATAAGAAGAAAGGGTAATAATACTAATTTGTTTACATGGGGTAGCTTAGCTTGAGGTACAAATACTTATAAAAAAAAATGTGACCCTCAACTATAAAGAAAAAAACAAGTTTTTGTAAAACTTGTGCACATTAAACAAATTCACCAACTGATTTTATTTTTTCTTTCTCTCTCTAGCTGATACTTTCTGTCTCTATCTGATAAACACACTCCAACACACATGCACTCACACACATACACACACATAAACACACATACACACACACACACACACACACACACACACACACACACACAGAGGAGATGCATCTACACAGAAGAACTTCAAATACATTCCTGCACAAGAACTCATCAATATTATAAATCATGTTGAAATCATTTTGTTAGACAGACACAAGTGCATTCTTCTGGTCTCTGAAGATAATTACATGTTTACTTGAAGTTATGCATCTCTGAAAACTACATCAGTTATTTCATAATATGAAGAAAAATATTATTATGAACAATGCTTATGAGTTGCAAGAAAAATATATATCATCTGAACACAAATGTCAGACAATGTAACAGTCACTTTCCCAATATTTCTGTGTTACCTATACATTAAAGGCAAGGAATTTACCAAGAAACTAATAAACATGCATTTCATTCATAGGACATCTGAATAATTCTAAACTTAAAACTCTTTTCTGAAGGACAATAGTCAAGTGTAATTCAATTTTTTTTCTAAAGGTAATAGTGAAATTAATCTACTTTCTGAAGGTGAAATTAAACTTTTTGAAATAAAGGAGTCAGTAATTAATGCTTGCTGTTTATGAGCAATGAGCAAATTGGACATAACAGCATTATTTGTTTGTTAAACTGTATATGTAAAGGGGCTTGGGGCCCATCATTTAACTTTTAACAATCTTTGGATTGTGACCCAGAATATTATTTGTCTACTTAAATAGCTCCAAGGAATGATAAGTTAAAATGATAAATTAAAAATGATAAGTTAAAAAAGAATAAAATTCCACATGCAACAGACTTAAAGGAGAGAAATTTAGTACTGATCAGTATTTTGGAACAATTTTGACAAAATCAAACATAAAGTCTGGCTACCCAAACTACTTCATTTTTTGGCACTCAAAGTTGTGAAAGTTTGCAAGGTACAGATCTTTCAGTATAACCATCTAACGTTACATGCTAGGCCCCCTATTTGTGAACACCCGAACACATTTATGCATTGATGAATGACTGCAGTGTGTTAATAAAACTGTTTGAGTGCAGTATATGGAAATGGAAAATTATTTTCTTAAATCTACATGTAATATACATATATTACACTATCCTATTCTCACCAACTGAGGACCAGTTCCTAATAGTTTTGCCAGTCTCACAATTGTATGCCCATTATATAGATTTGTTATGTTTACAATTACTTGTACATGCATACCTTGTGACCGCTCCCGTGGCCTAGTGGTTAGAGCGTCCACATCGGGTGCGGGAGGTCTTGGGTTCGATCCCCGCACGAGTTATACCAACGACTTACAAAAATGGTACTAACAGCTGCCTCGCTTGGCGCTCGGCATTAAGAGGTTAGTGTAAGGACTGGTCGGTCTAGTGTCAGGATAATGTAACTGGGTGGGACATCATGCTACATGTCTATGGCATGATGCCCCAGTGCTAGACATCACTGTAAACTGCCACACTCCAGATACCGTAGTGATATGACTGAAAAATTGTTAAAGGTGAAATTAAAGGTGATTTTAAAAATCCAAACCATATCACACACTGTATACCTTGTGTCCCTTCATTTTACAGCTATTCTTATACTCTCTTGAGACGGTCCCTCGTCAAAAGCACACGGTTTTTGACAATATCGGTCGTCATTCATTTGATCAATTGTGCTGAATTTTGTACACCGTCACTACGCTGCGATTAACTGTTAGGCAGGCATTTCTTACAGAATGGCAATGTTTTACACTGTCCTGGCTGTTTAATGTGCATTGGTCGTATTTCTCGAACGTTACTGAGCGCACGGTGGTACGCTTCCGTTTCTAACACAATAATTGGATTACTTTGGTTGTCTCCTTTATGTACGTAGGTGCACACATCTGAGGTTCCAAGAGGGTGCGCAGATTTTAAATAGGGACCCGTCAGTTTGTATTTCAGACGGAAAACATTTATGTAATCAGTTCCTCTTAAATTATAAATTTAGGCCTGAAATTAAAATTGCAAAAAAATTTAGATCTTTACATTTTTGAAAGTGACACAACTATGACTTAAATCAGGTAAAATCATTTCTAAAATTTGTATTTTCAGAGTTATACTGATTTATTATAATTCCAGATCTTTGGGTTTGGCCACATTTGGAGTTGCAGAGAAATTCTAACTTGGACAAAATAATTATAAGAAATATTATTGATAAATATAAGTAATTAAAGAAATGTAATATTCATTTACCAAAATTTAATTTAGAAATATAAATTTGGTAAATAATTTCTTAACCCTGTTAATGCTTATAATAAGAAAATCCTATGGTTAAAGCACACACCAAATTGTGGTCATTTGTGATGATGCATTGCTTTATGAAGTTTTCATTATGGTACTGCATTAAAATCATTAAGATTTATGTAGATGAAATTGTGAATATGAAAATAACCTAAAAGGAAAAGAAAACATTATTAAAGGAAAAACATAATTTATTCCGTATGTATTTATATTATTCATACATACTATACATTTCTTCTTTCTATTATGTGTGATTTTTCTGTCTTTCTAGACTATATTATAAAATGTGTGTGTGTGTGTGTGTGTGTGTGTGTGTCAGATATGTAGGCTGGTGATTGATCTCAATGGTTTTCCAGCTGTGGAGCCAATACCCTTCCCAAGGTTCATAGTAGAATGTGTCTGATATCATCTTATGTCCTTCAAGCAATATAATTTTAAACCATGCAGATCTCAACTTATTCCAAGTTATGATTTTGTGACAAGGGATATGACCCCTGGTTTGCATTGGGTATACTAGTATGCATTGGGTATACCAGTATGTCTTGTGTCCTTCAGACTAATATATGGTCTCAACAGTATACCCACAATTCCCACTCCTGGAACAAGATCAGAGATTTGTAACCACAAAATCTATTACATCCATTATAGCCCCGACTTTTAAAATTAGATTGTGATGCTTAAAATAATGAGATTTAACAAAATAACATAAGTAGTCACACCCAAAGAGACATATTAAAAGTAAAAACCAGAGTGTACATTTAAAATCCCTCTCCATGTCATATCCCAAGGTATAAAGGCTTTATCTACAATGATGTAGCAGATACATTGCACACTATGTTACTAGTGGAGACAAATACATATAGATGGGCAAGAAATCAGTCAACATTTTTTAAAAGTAATGAAAGTTACTTATGACTTTTCATGATAAGTATGAAACTATTTCAAATGCTATCAATACTGAAATAAAAATCTTTGATTCCAGGTTGACAAGGTAGACAATACATGAATCATTTTGTTCAGGACATGTGAAATACAAAACAAGTTAGTAATTGTTACACACTTTTACATTTCCAAGACTTTTATTTTAATTTGCAATACCATTTTTACTTATGTCTCAATTATTACTCATCAGAAAATCAAGTTAAATTACTATTTTCTATCTACCCTATTGATGTGATATTCTGATTGTATTCAATATTTCATAAAATATAGATTATTATTTTAAATTCAATTATACTGATTGTATAAATGGTTTGAGGTACATACAAGTTATGAACTCGAAAAAAAAAACCACATGCAACAAATATTGCACATTGCAAATGGATATTATTGCATAGAAACCAAAAGAGGTGACCCAATGAGCAACATGGTGAATCTGTATAAGCTCCGGATTTTCTCTCATCAACTTAGTTCCATCACCATTCATTCTTCAATTCATTACAGATGCGCAATTGCATGTCAATCATAGGATCAATGCTAAATCTGACCCTTTTGTTCCAAATGAGATTTTTCTTTCTTTCACAATAGTGCTTGATGTGCTACGAGTCTATGCTCTTAAAATAAGTAACAGAAAAGACTGAAGACAACAAGCTTTGTAAAATTTAACAAATAATTTATTTCCTTAGAATACAAAGTGAAAAATGAGAAAAAAGAACTTTCAGTTTTGCGAATTAAATCCAAAAATAATCCAAGAATTAAAGACACAAGTCCTAGTATTAAAAAGTCCTGAATAAAACTCAGTTCAAGTCCTGAAGAGACTTAAAATTGAAGGTGATGATGTGCCTGTGATGGCCTGCATCGTACTGATGTGTCAACAGTGTCTTGTTGAATCACAGAAATATTATTCCATTTTTGAATTCAGTATAAATTCCAATTAATGTCTTTATCCAAGAATTTAGTCAAGGCACTTTTGTATTTCCAGAGAAAATAATAACTTGACTTCAATCATTTGAAGAAAACAAAATTCAGCCCAAACTGGACACAACATAACACAACTCAAAGTGCTAGATGTTAGAGCACAACTGGTAAAATCTTCACAATCACAAGGTAATACAGTTCTCTGTTTGACCTCAGGTAAAAAATTAGCATGGTCTAAAAACAACCATTACCTAATGAAAAATAACTTTCTGGCATGATTTAATGAGCTCTGTTCATTTAAAACATAATGCCCTATAAAATTCACTTTGGAATCCCCAAAACCCTGACCCAAATAAACATGTTTACCTGAATAACAACTTGGTCAATGAACTCATACCTATAGAAGATAATAAAACTATTATTAGTTGTTCACATCAATGAAATAAAAAAAAATTTAAAAATATCAATCGGGTCAAACAGAACTGAACTCAGTTCAGGACAAGGTCAAGTCCAGTAAACAATGTTACCTTACAATAGCATGTAATGGAATTTAAAATAAAATAAAACTAACAGACAAACAATTAAATTAAATATACATAACAGATGCCCCATATGCAATATCAAGGTAATCCACAAAGCAAATGACTGACTTGTTGGTTCCCAATTATAAGAACCAAAAATAAGCAGTCAGTTTCTTATGGACTGTTATTTCTGTACTAATTCATCTATAATAAGTGCAAGGAATTCAGAATCCAATAAATCTCTATCCACAGCCTCAAATGTGCCATTAATGGCATTGACTATCTCATCTTTACTCTGATGCTCTTGTAAAGTTTTTTTCACATACTGCTGGTCATGGCTGTTGATTAAAATCTGCATAAAGGAATGACATTTTTAAAATCAAGGAAAATTCCTGCGGCATTTTTAATATTCCACTATTGTCAGTTTAAAATGTCTATGTGCCATCTTTGCCATGTCTTTCCAATGTCTTTGAAGTTATAATGGCTGAATTTCAAATTATAAATGGACATTCATCAATTTAAGTAAAAATATTTGAAAACAAATAGCATGTAATACTGAATATAAATATATACTATTGCTCCAGATCTCAACAATACAAATTCATGAAATTGAGCAATGCAAATGTTGAATTATTTACTCTTTGCCGGTTATGATATGTTTTTTTCCTTGATTTGCAAGATGAAATAAAACTATGTACCTGCCAATCCCCAAAATATTCATACTGATTCAGTGGCAGTCCATTATTGACCAGGTACAAAACAGTGCTAATCTGTATTCCCTAGGCATAGTACTTGTCTTCTTTGGCACTGTTCTTGTCTGCCCTTGCATGATCATTGGCTGCTTTGGCATGGCACTTGTGTGCAATGGCATTGTATTTGTCTGTCTTGGCATGTTGCTTGTCTACCTTGGCAAGTTATATGTCTTCCTTGGCATGGTCCTTGCCTGCCATACCTTGGTTTTTCTCTGCCTTGGCACTGTGCTTTTCTGCCTTGGCATGGTCCTTGTCTCCCCTGACATTGTACTTGTCTTCCTTGGCATGTTTCTTGTCTGCCTCACCATGGTACTTGTCTCGGCATGGTACTAGAATGCTTTGGGATGGCACTTGAATGCCTTGACATATTACATGTCTGCCCTGAAGTGGTCATGTCTGCCTTGGCATTGTAATTGTCTGCCTTGGCATGGTTCTTGTCTGCCTTGGCATTGTACTTGTCTGCTTGGAATTGTCCTTGTATACTTTGGCATGGTACTTATCTCCCTTGGCATGTTACATGTCTGCTTTGGCATGGTCATTGTCTGCGTAAGCATGGTCTATCTTTGCCTTGGCATTGTACTTGTCAGCCTGACATGGTCCTTGTGTGCCCTGGCATTGTAATTGCCTGCCTTGGCATGTCTCCTTTTACTACCTTGTTATGGTCCTTGTCTGCCTTGGCATTGTCCTTGTCTGTGTTGGCATGTTACATGTTATGCTACATCATGAACTTTTGTTTCAAGCACAATGAGCAATATTACCTAAGTTTTATTACATTGCTTCCACAGCATGTGCAGGATATCAGTTCTTCTTGTGTTGAGTAAATGCAGAACACTGCAAGTTAGTACTTCATTAGCTAAAGAGTTTGTCTTAATGCACTTTGCAGACCAGGAATAAATGGTACCTATTCATATGATGTCATTTTCTTTGTCAGCCAGGAGAGTTTCTGTACACTGTCCAGCTGCCATTGTCTTTTCCTTGACCTTTGACTGTAATTTACCTAATCAGCCTTGTTCTGATATTGAATCAGAGACTCCTATAACAGCTCAAATGATCTAGTTGACTGGCAGTTGCCACAGCCTATGATTTTAAAATGAATATCCATTGTGCAGTATATATATATATATATATATATATATATATATATATATATATATATACATGAACCTGGTTCGCATCACCTGAAAATTTTCTGCAGATGCCTGTGGGTTTGTTTCAATTAATTAGATAACCAAACTTGTAATTTCCAAAAAAGATGTCACTTTTGGGAGTCATAATTGTTGATATATAATTAAAAATAAGTACAATAAAAGGTTTCACAAAAGTCTTCAATAAGTGTATAATCATGAAATAAGTTTACAGTACTCTTGACTTCTAGTTTACAAAATGTTTATGTATTTATGTATTATCATTGATGATATTTTTAAACTGATTTGTTACAATATATACCTTTGCTAGCAAATGTTTTAAATTTCTTGATTTTATTCTTTTCATGTAGAAATTATATGGTCACCTTGTATTAAAAGGGATTCATGTTGACTGCCATAGTGTTAGAGAAGGTTTGAAATGTTTGGACCATGAAAGATGTTCTGGACACTGGTCAGCTGCTGAGTGTAAAAGAGTATGCAATGTGCCAACACAGAATTCACTTTAAATCATTGAAGGTTACATAAAACTCAATGGTTAAAATGTAATGTAATCTTAGCTTTAATTGCTGGAAATTCTTTTGAGTCAGTAGAGCATCAGTGCCTTCAAGGGACTCATGTTTTGCAAATAGGTTGGACTGTTTATTGTGTTTTGGTTTGTGCTATGGTATGTTTGAGGATTGTCAGAAATCATTGCCCCATGGGATCAAACTACACAGCAGCATTCAAACTATTTGGCCAGATGCCACCCCTGGAATAGAGTTTGGATCATGGGCTTTCTATTTGCCATATATGGACTGCAAGATTTGGAGGAAGAAGCAATTGCAAGCCCTGCACCTGCTGGAGATGATCTGTCCTTTTTCTTGTCTGAGGATGAGCAAAGGGCACCTAGAGAGCTAGAAAATGCTACAGACACCTAGAACAAATTAATCAAAATGATTACTTAATGCTACAGACACCTAGAATAAATTAATCAAAATGATTACTTAATGCTACAGACACCTAGAATAAATTAATCAAAATGATTGCTAATGTTAGGGACATTCAGAATGTCATGTGTCATAATGAAGGATATGTACTGAAGGTCTGGAAAAAGATATGCTTGCTTAAAGTTGCCTAGTATTCCTGTGTTTTAATCTGTCAGTATGGATGCTTAAAGTTGCCCAATATCCATGTTTTAATCTGTCAAGACATGCTTGCATAAAGTTGCCCAGTATCCCTATGTTTTATTCTGTCAAGATATGCTTGCTTACAGTTGCCCAGTCTGTCAAGATATGCTTGCTTTAGGTTGCCCAGTATCCCTATGTTTTATTCTGTCAAGATATGCTTGCATAAAGTTGCCCAGTATCCCTATGTTTTATTCTGTCAAGATATGCTTGCTTACAGTTGCCCAGTCTGTCAAGATATGCTTGCTTTAGATTGCCCAGTATCCCTATGTTTTAATCTGTCAAGATATGCATGGTTAAAGTTGCCCAGTATCCCTATGTTTTAATCTGTCAAGATATGCATGGTTAAAGTTGCCCAGTATCCCTATGTTTTATTCTGTCAAGATATGCTTGGTTAAAGTTGCCCAGTATCCTTATGTTTTAATCTGTAAAGATATGCTTGGTTAAGGTTGCACTGTATCCCTATGTTTTAATCTGTCATAAAATGATAAATTAGAACTTTTCATTTTGTACTCATTAAAAGTTTGTGAATAATAGACAATTTGTTTCATTTTGTGAACAGAACGAGAAAATTCTGACCCTGTACTACTTTGTTCATACCAAAATGACCAACATAATTGTTATCCTGGCTCCACACTGCTTTGATTAAGCCCCTGGTCTGCATAATTAAAAAGTGACATTGTTTTTTAGATGGAGGCATTTCAGTAATAAGTAGGTAAAGAAGTCAGTCTTCCTTAGCTTGTGTTTGTACATAATGATGATCCTGTATTGTGTTACAAATTATATCATCACCCATGAATTGCCAGTGTTCCTGGTGGAAATTTCTTGTGGATGGTGGTCAGGGTAGGTAAGGGCACTTTTGTGAGATGCAAGGACATGGTGAAGATTATAATTTCACAGTGAAAATTTACATTCATAATTATTTCTCAGATTGTAATCAAACAGAATTGATAAGGACAATAAAGCAAATCAAATGTGACAATGTGGACAGAGATTTTGTTTTTAATAAAGAATCAAGAGAAGAAGAAACTGAAAACTTATATCTCCTATAAAGGGCTGATTAATTTCAAATCAGGACAAAAAAAGATATCAATAAGGAAATGGAAAATCAGGACAAGGAAATATATCAATAAGGAAATGGAAAATCAGGACAAGGAAAAGATACCGGTAAAGAAATGAAAAATCAGAACAAGGGAAGATATCAATAAGGAAATGAAAAAATCATCACAAATAAAGATATCAGTAGGGAAATGGAAAATCAGGACAAGGAAAAGATACCAATAAGGAAATGAAAAATCAGAACAAGGGAAAATATCAATAAGGAAATGAAAAATCACGACAAATAAAGATATCAGTATGGAAATGGAAACTCAGGACAAATACAAATTTCAGTAAGGACGTGGAGGAACTAGAGCAAGGAAAATGTATTAATACTGTAAATCGCACAATTGTATTTAGCATAAAAAATACAGTGAATTTAACAAAGAAACCAGTCTGAACATCTGGCCATTGCAACAAGTTAGCTTATGAGATGACCCTGCATATGTCATTTGTCTTTCGTGCATACATCCATCAAGAATTGTTTGACCATTCTGGAGTCCATACTTCTGATCTGATTTTAACCAAACCTGGAATATGGGTTTATGTCATCAGACAACTCTGGACGCCATTATTTCTGATCCAGCTTTGATCAGATATGGAGTATATGCTCATATCTCATATCATTAAGATCTTGTACAGGTTTGGTAATGAGTGAGATGTATGAATTGATTTTTCATCTGATCTAATAGCCTTGAATAAATAATATGTTGGATGAACAAAATTAAGAGCAATATTACTGCATCCTAATGTGGTGATTTTGCATCTGATTGGTTGAGCTTGTCAGCACTTTAGTATCTCTATCTCTGAACAATTTAATTGTGGAATGCAAATGTTTGGAATACACTGACCTGTGATAATTCAAAGCAGTCTCTCATGAAGTGTACCCAAGATGGAAGAATCTGTTTCATTTGTTTGCATCTTTTCCATAATCTTTATAGAGTTAATAGTCAATTGCAAAGTTTTATATTACCACATATTTTTTTATTTGTTGTGTCAAACTGATATCATCCAGATGTATGTCTCTTTATTATGACCAAATTAATCAGATTACCTTTCATATGATTGAGCTTATGACATGGCACACTCTATATCTGACCTTATCTGACTTTAATCAAACTTGGTAAATAATGTCATTACGTTGGATGATTTCTTATTATTGTTGATAGTTGCAGATTTATATGATATTGCATCAAATGTGGAGCTATTTTTACAACTAAAATGTTATCTTTGATTTTGTAATCAGACTTAGTAAACAGGCAAATGTTAGTAAAACCTTTATTAAGTATAACCTGATAATTAGTGAAATTTATGCAGATTAATTACAAGACTTTGTGTCTAATTCGATGGGCTTGTCAACAATCTAGCAATTTTTTTTACACGTTCTGCATCTGAGGCAGATGCTCTAACCACTAGGCCACTGAAGCGGCCTTTAATTAATTTTACTCCAATAGCAGAAAACTTCTAGCACAAAGTGAACTGATCCATTGTGTCAAATACTTTAAACTTTTGTAAATCTAAAGGATCATAAAATGTATAAATTTTTAGAAGTCCCTGTTTTGATACAGTTGGTCCATTCAGTTTGGAATTTATTTCCTGACTATAAAATATTAAAACAATACTATAATACATACAGTACATTGTTTTCAACTAAGTATGTTTTTAATCAAGTAGTATATTGATCAGCAATCATGATACTGATCCAATTTTAAATTAATAATTATTGAGCAGCCATCAGTGCTTTTTAATCTTCCCCCACCATCCTCCTATTGTTTCTACTTTTTCCAAGGAGCATATGTGCAAAGAAAATGTTTTCATGTTTATAAATTTTCCTTTGTTCTTAGCATCCACTCAAATGGGAATGTAACTTCTAATCCTATAAGTGAAAATATGATATATATATATATATATATATATATATATATATATACCTGCATATGTTTGTGATTTTTGTGTATGTACCTTTTAAAATCAATATTAGGCATACATTATTGATTCCAAATTCTTCTGGTTAATTTCTTATTGCAAATACTATGGCATCATATGTTAAATCTAACCCAGTGTGTCACCTATCTCTTAGAACTGACATAACATTTACATGTATCAATACAGTTTTCACAAAATTATATCCATGTAGCAAGGCCTTAATGAGAAGTCAGTTGATCTTGGAGTCAAAAGCTCAAAAGGTTATATTCCTGTTACTGACAGAATTGATTAATTAAAATTATGATTGGTGTGCATGAGCAAAGAACTAAAGTAAAGCACAATCAATCAAGTAGCAATAATACAGTTGTTTATTCAAATGAATACATGCTATAATAGAGAGAGCAGAATGCAGTATACAAATGGACTTTATGGTGATGTATCACAAGACCATATCTATGTTATTACAGAGACAACAGTATAGTGATTGGCTGAATAGAGAGATATCATCTAACCATATCCATGTTATAAAAGAGACAGCAGTATACTAATGGCCTTTGCAGTGAGGTATCACATGATGATATCCATGTTATAATAGAGACAGCAGGAAACTGATGGGCTGTATAGTGAGTAATCACATGACCACATCCATGTTATAATAGAGACAGCAGTATACATATGGGCTTTATAGTGATGTATTACATGACCATATCAATATTATAATTGAGACATCATTATACTAATGGACTTTACATTGAGGTATCAGATGACCGTATCCAAGTTATAATAGCAGTATACTGATGGCCTATACAGTGAAACATCACCACACCTAATAAATGGTCTTTTGATTCATTAACTGATTGGTAGCTTTCCTGAACAAAAGTAATATAAATCTAATGCCACTCTTCCTGCATCCTGCAGGATTTAGGTTTTCTTCAGCTTCGTCTAAATAGCTTGAAATATGTAGTTTCATGTCACTTTTATGTGCTGATAGGCATACAGTTGAGCTTTGTTTTTGTTGTGGGTTTTACACTGTTTTTAAGAACATGATAGATTATACATGATGGCCAGTATAACTAATGTAAAAAAACCTCGGAAAACAAGTTATGAAACAGTGATCTATGGGAAGGTACTGGCAAGCTTTCTTACCAGCCCACATTTGCCAATCCTGAGACTCGAACCTGCATGGACAGAAGTATGATGGCAGTGATCGATAAATGCAGGCATTTTAGACCATTCAGCCAGTGTCTACATCAATGTACCTGTGACATTTGATGTTGGTGTTGTTGTTGAGGGTTTTACACCATTTTCAGCACATGATAGGCTTTACAAGGGGGCCAGTATAATCAGTGGAGGTAAAATCCAGGAAAACCCAGGTAAGAACCACTGACCCATGGGAAATTACTGGCAGTTCTGCTATTACCCACATTAGCCAGACCCAAGACTTGAACCTATGACAAAGGTGGGATGGCATTGACTGGTAAAGGTGAGTGCTTTAGACCAATCGACCACCTGGGGTCCCAATATATTTTTATTTGGGTTACATCGTTCATTAGTTGGATGGGAGCTAAAAAAAATCAGCATGTTTCATTATCACCTCCTTTAGGACAAATGGAATTACCCTATAAATATTGATATTAAAAGACATACAACACCATTCACTTGAAGGCAGGACATTATGACCGGTTTTCTCATTCTCGTGACTTGCATTATATGTTGTGTTAAAATAATTTCTGAGCTAGCAGTCATTATAGAGTAGTTAATTATGTATGCATCATCACCCTAAATTTAGGCCAGTGTAACATCTGTTTTATCATTCAGTGACATAGCCAATCATTTTTCTGTCTTAAATTCAGGCACTCTTTATTGTCTTTGTAAAGCTCTTGTTTCTGATTATTTATCAGTATTCATGGTTTGAGAGCACCATTTCCCATTCAAATCGGATAAATGCTAGAGAAAACCATGGATGTGCAAATTATTGTTCAACATTTGTTTGGCAAAGCCAGGAGTAATTACACATCAGAGTTATCATGAGTACCCACATTAGAGTTCTGCATGATGTATACAGTAGGGCCACTATTATACTTGTCTTTCTATACACAATTTGGTTTCCACAGAAGGGTCATAAGTTTGATACCTGGCTATAGGTGTACACAGGTCAGTTCTCTCTGTATTTCTCTGGGACAGATTCATTGCATGAATCCTGATTGTGATATAGACAGTGGTTTGTTGAAAAGAGCCTTAACACCCAATCAACCAACAATGTTAGTTCTCACATCATACATTCAGCCTGACTGTCACTCCCATAGACTTAACAAGTGTGCTTATAACCCAACCAGTCAATAACATTAGTTTCAACAGCGTATCTTCAGACTGAATCTACACTCCCATTAACTATGCTCAACATATGTCCTTAAAACCCAACCAGACAAAAACACTGGTTTCCAAGGAATACGTTCAGCTTCACTTCACTCACCCATATTATATTTTGCAAATGCCATTTAAACCCAACCAACAAGCAACATTAGTTCCACAGTATGACTTCACATTCTGATACTACACTTAACACGTTGACTTAAAACCCAACCAGCCAATAACAATGATTCCCATGGCATACATTCAGATTGATTTACTTCACCCATACTACGCTTTGTTTTAAAGTTGTGGCAAAAGCCAACCAACCAGCAACATTGGATTGCACGGCATATCTTCTAATTGACTTCACACACCCCAATTGTCTTTACATGCCCCAACTACACTTAGCAAATGGTTACTCTTTAGAAAACATATACATGCATGTTGATTCTGGGTCATGGTCACTGTGACCCAAATTGTCTTGCAAATTAATATCTTCATTATTATCTATTGAATTAGAAAGTTTAAAACATTATTTTAACACATCATATTGATTATTTATAATGTAATGTATCATGTGATGCCAATGATCTGGACAAATGAAATTCAGTATTGTTATCATTCATATTTTAATGCAAAACTGGAGTGAATTAAATTTTCTTTTCTATTTAATGGGATTTCATTGGGTCTGTTATGCATGACTGTCTCATTGGCTCTGTTCTGCATGTCTGTCTTGTTCGTTCTACTATACATCAACTTGTATTTTTCTCTTGCCTTTGGATTATCAACTTGCATCTTGCCTTTCATTTAGGAATCATCAACTTGTATATTGCTCATGCCTTAGATTCATGGATCATCAATTTGTATCTTTTTCTTGCCTTGGGTTATGAATTATAAACTTGCATGAACTTACTTGCCATTCTGTTATGGTCAAGTTTTTTTGAACAGAATCATATGTCAGATATCACATTTGTGTCCAGGGGTGTGTCTTTATGTATGTCTGTATACTTGTAGGCTTGCCATTAACCAGTTTGTTTAAGTTTTAACTATAGTGTATAGCATAATTTTTTTTCAGTGCTGTGTATATATATAATACATTCAGTGCTTAATATATATGTTTACCACCATTAAAGATAGAAGTAGCCATTTCAACTTTTGAAGGGTTTCATCATTTATTGTACAATTTAAATTTCATATGCATGGAACCGTATGCAAGTACTATATTGTACAATTGAACTAATTTGCTTTAGCACACACAATTATGGCTCCCATTTAAATCTGTTATCAGTTGCATGCAGATATTATATTGATTTGAAATCAGTTTAATGAAATTTCTTCCCCCCATAAAATTGCCATGTTGTGAAATCTGTTCAAAATCTGTGAAGAAAGCTTGCCAAGATTAATATGTACCGGTACTCATATCTGACAAAAGTAAGGTCCAGTCTTTATATGACTTTGTATGAGAAGTTAAAGTTTTATATCTAAAGGTACATCAAAATATTATGAACAGTTCTCCTTCTTAAATGTATATAATCACATTTCTTTTTTATTTCTAGAAAAGGGTCTGAAAATGAAAAGAAGAAAAACAGAAGAGAACATCATCTATCTGCCATTCATGAGACTAGGCTTGGCACTGAAGTCTTTGTCCTCAAGAGGTGTTCTTCAAGAAGTAGTCAAGAATCTGATTGGAAACTGAACTGAACTGTTGATTCATGCTAACTCTAACAACCTAATATCTCGGATGCACAAGTATGTGTTCTGAGGAGATATATTTCCCAATAATGTCTTTGTACCTTTATCAGTATAGTCATAAGGTACATGTATCTGTATCAATACTCGGTCATAATGTACATGTATTTTTATCAGTACAGTCATTATGAACATGTATCATTATCAATAAACAGTCACAATGTACATGTACCTTTATCAATAACAGTCATATTATACATGTATGACAGATTTTGAAAGTGATGTTTAGTATTTTACCATGGCATTATGTATCAGCAATAAGATTAAAATACATAAGTCACCTACAGAATGAAGTTTTGACTGCCAAAAGTATATTTGTCAGATGTACTTCCAAATCTGTTACAGTTAACATCAAGTATGTGCATTTGTATGTACAGTAAAACCTGTCTTGAAAGACCACTGCTATGTGAGATCACCTGTCTTGAGAGACCACATTCTCAATGCACAATATATAATCATAAGAGCTACACATAATACATTTATGATGTATATATATATATATATATATATATATATATATATATATATCTGGTTTTGTTTTTGTGTGTGTTTTATCTGATACTGCACAACCAAGCTATTGATTCCTTAAGTCTCTTTCAGACAGGACCAAATTTCAATTCAGTTTTATTTATTGTCACATGCCATCATTGAGAGAGTTGTGTAAATGCAAAGATCACATATGTCAAAGTATTTTTTACATGTTAAAGAATGCATCAAAGTGAAAGTGAACATGGAATTTAAAAACAACTGAAACATTAACTATACTATATGGACACAGTGGATGAATTATCATGTAAAAGTATGAGTTTTAAAAGTACATCAACACAATAGTGGCTATGTGGTGACAACTAATGATATGGTTTGAAAAATATAAAACTGGAATTTGCACAGAACTTTAGGACGTGAATAATAAAATGAATTGTCTAGATCATGAAGCATATTTTAGTGGTATTTCAATAAACTCTGAATGCTAATTTATTTTTCTGTATTTTCATTATTCAAATGATCAGGATTATGGAATTGGTAATGTAAATCTTTCAATGAACTGTAAATGCTGATTTATTTTTCTGTATTTGCATTATTCAAATTATCAGTTATGAAATGGGTAATCTAAATTTTTCAGTGTTGCCTTTTTGTGTATGTTATTTTTGATCATTCAAAACAAGCAATACTAATGTGTGGCAACAATAAATAATCATGGCTGGTTTGATGTAATGAATGGACAAATATAGTTTTTCTAAAGGAGTTTTTGAGGAAAAATAATACTGCAAAGGCCTGTCTAGGTTACTTTTTTAAACATGCAAATGAATATTGGCCTTAATTTTCAAAGTCTTCAGATGGAGCATAATTGAAGCCATGTGTATGTGTGTGGGTGTGTGTGTGTATTCTGCCATAAAATAAAATGGAGGACAAATTGAAAATAGTATATATTTCATTTCTATGAATAAGAGAACAAACATTGATATTTTCCATAAACAGATAATCCTCTAGAAAGGCATCATTATCAATAATATCAGCGAATAAAATTTAACAATAATCAAACAGGTACAGATTTTGATTTTACAAGAGACTGTTTTATTTTTGTAATGGAACTTAAAATAGTTTAATGTTAACTTGTAAGTTTGTTTTATTTAATCATGGGTTATAAGGGTTTATTTTGGGTATTTAAAAAAAACCCAACTATTTCATGCAACATCCTACCAGAAAAATAATAAATGTTACATGTCATTTTAATATTTGTGAATATTTAACAGATAGTATCAATGGGGAATACAAGGAAAAGATGAAATTTTCTTTATGCAAGGTTTCCATTGCAACCAGCATGTGAACGCAAAACTTACATTAGAAACAAAACCAGAGTACCTCATAGTTGTAACATGCACAATATGAAGAAAACTTCGAAAGGTGGTAGAAAACTGTCCTTATTCAATATAGTCCTTTACAAAATTGAGCTTTGCCTCTAAGTAGTGTTCAATAAAATAAAAAAAAAATGCATATATAATTGAACTAGTTAAATTGCATATGAAGGAATTGATGTATAGTAAATAATTCATGTCACAGTTGCTGCTGTTTTTGAGTCAGTGAGGTGGTTTCAGGCACACTCTATATACATATAATGGGACCTGCAAATATTAATGTAATCAATTGTCCATGGGGAAAAACATCCATTGCCAGATAGTCTACAGGGACAGATAACCAATTAAAGCTGGCTAACAAATTGTCCTGTGATAAAACTAAAAACAAATCCATGCAATGAAAATTCCAAACAGTTATAGTATTTTATACATTTCAAAGCATTAACAACTTGATCAATGAATTGTTATACATATAATACGATAAAGTATCCAAACCATGTTTTCCATGATTGATTTCATGTATATGATCACCATCACTTGTGGAGTAGAATTAGAAACATGACCAGACAACTGGAGAAAATATGCTGGGCAGCCCAGTTTTTAAAGCTGATTGTCCATGGTAAAAAAGAAAAAAAATTCAAAAGATTGTTCTATGTAGAATGTTCATGAAGGTAGGCACATGGACATTGATGTAGGATATGAATGAGTGATTAATGGGCATAACTGTGTAAATAAGATGATTTACTTAATACTCAAACCTGCTAATTATGAGTAAAAAACTTAAACATAAATGATTCCATAAGAACAAACACGATCAACGTGATTAAGACTTAGCTTTGAATTTCTGAATTGTTGGAAAGGCTCATTTCAGAAGTACCTTTTTTTTGGAGGGGGGAAGGGGCACCAGATAGATGCCCCCCCCCCCCTTAGCCAAAAAAAGAAAAATATTGTATGTGCATACGCATCCCCCTAAGGTGTATTCCATTGTTATACTTTATTAAACAGAATTTGGATCAAAAATTTATTTAAAAGGCAAATTTTTGATTGGGTATTTATTTCCCTATTGTATCTAAAGGTTTGTTCCTCCGATCAGATTTCAATCATTTGAGCGAATTCCTCTCCTTTTAAAATTCAGTGACCTTTGCCAAGGGTCCCTAAGTTCTGTGTTTGCTATGTGTGTGATGCTATATTGTGTGATTGCTATAGCTTTTTGTGTAAGGACGGCATTTAATCAATTTTTTTTTTCCCCCAGGTTTTCTACAATATATACAATGAATAATTAAAAAAAGAATTAGGAAATGTCATTCCAAATTTTCCATTTCCCTTTCAACATTAATAATTTCTCAATTTTATAATTCCTTTTGAATGAGAAACGGTTGTGACTACAAAAGGTACAAATAAAACCTAGTGTTTTTCTGTGTGCGGTGTTGTGAAACGTTTCTCATTTTATCTCGTATCGATTCGGGAGTACTGAGACCATGATCTATTTAAATGGTCGCATTTCTTTATTTATTCATTGATCATGCATCTCTTAATATGTGGGCATAGCCTTATCTCCCGCCTTGAACAATTTGTTAAGACATCCACACTAGAATGGTCAGAAAATTTATTTTTGGAATTTCGCGGCATACCTGAAGCAACTGTCCTACTTGTCATCCACTTTTAATTCGTGAACATTCAAATGTTCGCCGTACCTTTTGCTGTATGAAACTTGAGATCCATAGTCTCAAAAGTATGCGATCATCACAGAAAGAGTAACGTTGTTTCACTTTGCTCAATTTACAAGCCAGGTGTACTACAGTTACAGTCAGTCGGAAAGATGGATATAAATTGTAAAATCTTAATATTTCGTTTTAGCTCAACGCTATAGGGGTATAAATAAAATGCGAAAAGTTACGAAAAGTGCGAAAAGTTATGAAAAGTTGCGAAAAGTCACGAAAAGTTGAGAAAAGTGCGAAAAGTTGAAAAAGTGACAAAAACTTAAGAAAAATTAAAAAAAAAAGTTGGGAAAAATACAAAAAAAAAAAAATAATATAAGCTAAGACGAGAATAGTTGCCTTGAACTGATTATTTAAACTTATTTGTTGAAGTCTATTCCGCAACTTTTCGTAAATTTTCGCAACTTTTCGTAAATTTTCGCAACTTTTCGCACTTTTCGTAACTTTTCGCATTTTAGTCATACCGACGTTATAGTTTTGTAACGTGACACAGGACAAAGACATTGATCCATTCACTATTTATCTATGTCTCTCTCTCTCTCTCTCTCTCTCTCTCTCTCTCTCTCTCTCTCTGGTTTTCCGTTGAGCAGAATTTCCATCATTCCAGGCTACAGTTGCCGTATTGTATGGCGGAAACCCTGTAGTTAACAGTCATCGATATTTGTCCCTGCTCGTTGCTATTACCATCAGTGGATACAGAGAAGGAAGATAACTCTCGGGTTGAGAAAAAAATGTATTGAGATACGTTGGATAAAGTTTCTAAGGACAGCTATATGGAAAACATTCATATACTGGACGACAAGGACCCGTGCGAGATAGAGAAAAGCGAATGGAGTGAAGATTTATCGTCATGGCCGATGACGACTGTGTATTTCATACCTTTGAATTTGAATGTGGCTTAAATTTACATCCAGATATTTTTTGTCTTCAGGTTCAATTCAGGACCATCCAGAAGACTGACTTCACTAAAGCTCGAACAAAGAAAAAACTGCTAGACAAAGCAGTCTCTGGGATTCAAACAATGCCTTTGAATAAGAAGAAAAAGCTACCCATTGTAACAGAACCAACAAGTGAAGAATTGTCGGAATTCTTAGCATCACTTGATTTGACATGTAACAGTCCTGTATTTTTGTCTCTTGTACCAGGGTATGTACACAATTATAGATCAAAAGCCTTGGATAAAAAATATCCCAAAGTCCTAACTGAACTTTATCATGAAGAATTTCTTAATGCGAAAAAGGAAGATTTAATGCAATGCTGTGAAGAAATAATTCAGACTATATGTGTAACACCAGAAGAAAGTCCCAGTTGTGAGAAGGACACCAGAGGTCAAAGCAGTAATAAACAGTGGTATAACTTCAGGGCTGGTAGGGTGACAGTTTCAAGAATCAAATCTGTATGCCATACATCAACCGACAATCCATCAAAAAGTCTGATTAGGCAGATTTGTTACCCATCTGCGGAAGGATTCACTTCAGAATAGACAGAATGGAGATGTAACCATGAAAATACTGCAAAAAGCTCATACATTGAAATCATGAGGAACAACCATGAGAATTTTAGTTTGCATGAGAGTGGACTCGTCATTCATCCCTCTTATCCATTCATGGTAGCTACACCAGATGGTGTAACATAATGTGATTGCTGCGGTGAAATGTTAGTAGAGATTAAGTGTCCATTTTATGTTAAAGATTCTCCTGTTTCAGATTCTGTTAATTGTTCAGAGACTGTAGATGGACACCTTAAACTTAATACAACACATGCTTACTATAACCAGATTCAGTGTCAATTGCTTCTTTGTGAAAAGGAATATTGCGATTTTATGGTATGGACAAATGTTGGCAATTTTCTTCAAAGAATTTCATTTGATGTTGATTTCTGTCAGATCATGTTGGAAAAATCCAAGACTTTTTTTCAGTCAGTAATTTTACCAGAGTTGGTGGGAAAATTCTATTCCAGATCCTTCGCCAATGCAGAGTCATCAGATACAGTACAGGGCAACAATCAAGCAACAAACCTGAATACCACTAAAGCACAGAACTTGATATGTGTATGTCAAAAGGTTTATGTTGAAGATGAAGATGTAATTGGCTGTGACAACAGTAACTGCCCATATGCTTGGCTACACTTCAAATGTGTGAAGCTTAAGAGAGTTCCAAATGGAGATTGGTACTGCCCAGTTTGCAGAAAACTGCCACAATTTAAGACGAAATAAATGTTCCCAGTTTGTTGCGGATAGATAGATAATTATTTTCAGATTTGTATAAACAAGGACAGAATGTTACTTGAGCTGCTGCAGGGCAAAGGAATGATAAATTATCATATCAAAGGTGTTACAGTAGATAAATCATGCTTTGATTATTGTGTAATCACTAATGGAAAATATCTTCATATTGAAATTAAAATAAAAATAGTCTCATTATATAAACCTGTTTTATTGAAAAGGCTCCCGACATCATTACTCCCTCCCCACACATACTTATATATATATATATATATATATATATATATATATATATATATATATATATATATATATATACAGCAGATCCTGTCTTGAAAGACCACCTCTTTTGCCAAAAAATTATGGTCTCTCAAGACAGATCACAATGCTATATAATCAGTACATTTGTTCATTGAGAATGTGGTCTCTCAAGACAGGTGGTCTCACAGAGCAGTGGTCCTTCAAGACAGGTTTTATTATATATATATATATATATATATATATATAGACACACACACATATACATATATATTTTAAAGCTATGTTAAAAATCCAGATCTCTCTCTCTCACACACACACTAAAGCATTCAATGTTATGTCCAGAAAAAGTCTATGCTAGCTTCATTTTGACCTTTGAGTGACCCAGGCTGAAATTTCCATGCAGTTCTCTGCCAGTCAAGATGTATTCTTCAGCATTGTTGATAAACTAGAATTAAGGCAAATGAAGGGTGACAAAGATGGAAACTTGTAAACAATATGCAACCTTTAGTGACTGGGAGGAAGGAGATAGTGTGATATACAAGATAAATGCAACATATTTCTCACATTTCTTTTTATTTACTAGTCAAAAAGCACAACTGATTCACATAAATTGGTCAATGCCAAACATACTGTCACAATTTTATCAACTGTTGGAGTTGTGTCACTTATGCAATGGAGATAGTCAACTGGTATTGTACTTTGTAAAATGGTGTACTTGTTTCTGACAAGACCAATTACTCTTTCCATGTGTATTCTGTTGTGTGCAATTTTCCTTGTTGCCTCTAACTCAACTGGTGAGAGCTGAGTTTTTCTTTTTTGTGAAAGTGGGTATTTTCACTTCTGCACACATTAGTCCCACACTTTCTTGAATGTCGAATCCCCTATCGGCAAGTACTAAATCTCCTGGCACAAGCTTTTTTTAGAAGACCACAGTTCTCAGCTATATATTTGTCCGATACTCTTCCACCCTATCCACTAAAGAGAAAAGAAACTGCACACTGTGGTGTAATTCCAATCAGAAATTTCACTGTGTTGTGGTGTTTGTAATTTGACCAGGTTTCTGCTCTTGCCAATAAATTGGATGGTCTCTCAATAAATACCTCAAAGCAGTCAATCACTATTGATACTCGGACACCAAAATGTTTTCTTAATTCCATCGGCATTGACATTTGTAACTCTTCTCTCTCTGGCCACAGAATCAAAGACTTCATCTTAATATATATTATGTGAATAATGTCTGAAAATGCTTTGCTTGCACAGCTGGGAGAAATGTGAAATCTGTACCCAAGGTCCTGCAAACTGAGATTTAGTCTAAGCTTCATTACTACCAACATAAACTTTTCAAACTTACTTAGAGCACTTTTAGAAGTCTCAGGAATACTTGGAGACAGAAACTTTAAAAGTGCCATCAATACAGTGTAATTTAGTTCTGTAAAGTGTTTGACTTTCTCTGGATCATCTTGTAATGACTCCGGTGAAATCCTAGTTTTATTCAGCTTCTTTTTCAATGCCATATTCTCCAAATGCAAACGATTCAGCTCATCACGCATCTGACTTGTGATGTCAGGTTCATTCTGCAGCTGTTCTCTAAATGGCCTTTCAAGAGAGCCTTTGAGGAGAAATGAACACTGAGGAGCATTATCTGTTTCTTTATCTGAACCTGGTATACAATGTAATTCATTTAATTGCAGTTGGTTTTGCAAATCTATTAATGCTTCAGCAGCTGCATGCTGAGCCTTTCTTTCTTTTCTCAATTTAACTCTTGCATACCGCTTAACATTTGCTTGAGAGGTTTCTGTGTCTGCTGTTGCTGGTCCCAGTCTTAAGGAGGGTGCCCAATCTGGATTTGTACAATCGTACAGGTCAGCCTTCTTACCTGAAACAATAATATGGTGCATATAGTACATGCACATTTTGATAACAAAATTCGTATTTCTGATCTTAAACAAATACATTTAAAAGCTTTGGCCTTCTTGGCTATTTATCTGGTTCTGCCACATGCTCATTACTAGCTGATTAATCGAGACAATTTTTTGGAATTTCAAGGAACTAATATGATTGATTAATATAAGCATTAACTTTGTTATTGCATCATTTTAATCAAGAACAGTTGTACATAATCAAATATGTAAGAACTGTTACAAGTTAGTGCAATTAAAACATATAGAGTTTACTGATTACAAAGATTCATTTTTTTTCTCACCACAACATCTCTCTCTCTCTCTCTCTCTCTCTCTCTCTCTCTCTCTCTCTCTCTCTCTCTCTCGATCGATCGATTAGCCGTGGTCAAAGTCAGGGCTGTGTTAACCTAGGATGAAAAAAAAAATTGTGCAATAATAGTTTGCAAGCAATGATATATTTTCCAGTACCTACCAGTTACAAAATGATCCGAGCACACCTTATGATGTCGTTTAGATGGGTCTGGGTTATATCCTTCGCGATTGATGCTTGCTAGCCAAAGTGCACGTCTCTCGGTTGATAGCTGTTCTGTTTTTGGTCCCTGATTATAAATGACTCTTGGAATGTCAAAGAAGTGCCGTTGAACGCTTTTTTTATCAGCTCGGTTTGTACAACCCCAAACAACACATGAGTTCACCATTGTTAACGCAATTTCGTCTTGTCACTACAAAAGCTTGCCATACAGCATGACGGACTGCGGAATTCTGGGTAGTTTTGTGACGTCATCGGAAAACCATCTATACATTGCCGTATTTTATGTCCACGTTGTAATTTGTTAAAATTAAAATATATCCACACTACAGTTTCGTGTGTGAAATCACACTGCATTTTATTCAGTTAAAATCTGTGTGAAATTAAAATAAATTCACGTCAGTTAAAATGTATGCGAAATCTCACTGTAGTTCACGTAGTAGTATAGGTAACTTTATAGTAATTTCTGAACACTGTATTTGCAAGAATGGGACTGTGATACAGTGTTAAAATGTTGGATTCTGATACTGAGGCCTGTGGTTCGATTCCCATGGCAGACATATTGTCGATGGGGACGGTATGATGCCATTTTTCTATAATAAAATGGGGGGGGGGGTCGCCAAGGGGTCTCATGTACACTTTCCCACCACGTCGAACACTCCGGGGTTTGATTGGGGGGGGGGGGGGAAGTGTACATGAGATTGAAAAAACTAGAAAGCTCTCTGAATTCCTAATATTTCGTTTCGTACATTAGGAATTCGCCGGGGAGTGTGTCTATTGGAACCCCCTCAAAAATAAACAGTAGGGTGATTTGAGTTCGTGACTTTGTGACCTCACTGAAGGGTACCCACACAGGGAACATTCAGAAAGAATGTTCGCCAAAAGAAAAATCCTCATGAGGTGCCTGTGGGCCATAAGAAAGGCCTTAATCATGAAGAGTGCCACATTGACAAATTTGTACAATAACAATGAAAGGGCTCTTAGGACCTCATGATAAAGGATTTACTGGCAATGAAGGGACCCGCAAATGGTAGACCGAACATCATTGCTGCTGTTTATTTTTTGTAATCTTTGGCCACGATAGTTTTATTATTATTATGTTATTATATTAATTCTTAATAAATATTTATATTATTATATTAATTCTTAAATTAATTCTGATTATTTTTATTATTATATTAATTCTGATTCATAAAAATATTATAATTATTATATTAATTCTGATTCAGAAATATTATAATTATTATATTTATTCTGATTCATAAAAATATTTTTATATTATAAATCTCTCATTTTAATCGTGCAAACAAAATCTCTAAAATTTGTAAGATTTTCTCATTTTCGTTGGGTCAAAACCCCAGCATAAAATTATTTCATAAATTATTTTATATTATATAAACTGAAATTTAGCAAAATTGTTAAGATTTCTCAGTTTAATCGTGCAAACACCCCATCAAAATTATCGAATTTTGTTCGAATTTCTCATTTTTAATCGTGCAAACACCCCATCGGATTTGTGAAATTCAAACAAATTTCTTGATTTGATCATGCAAATACCCCACTGGATTTGTGAAACTCAGAATTTTACAGATTCAAAAATATTTTTAGTATTCAGAAAATTTTTTATTATTATATTAATTCTGATTCAGAAATATTTTTATTTTTATTATTCATAATTATTTTTATTTTAAATAAATATTTATTATATAATGAATCAAGAAAATATTAATGCTGTTATTGTTGCCATTAAGCAATTACAACATGACGGTATAAAAATTTCTGATGAACTTAATCCTGAAAAAATTATGTTTTGAATCATTACAATTTCGAAAATTCGAGAACAAGTATAATACGCTACCATCTGATTACAGATTTGTAAAGATTATTCAGCAGGCAATGTTGCAGTCGTTGGCGTCAGTTACAGATGATCAGGCAAAATTATTTGTTTCTCTTGCAAGCTCAATCGCAAAATTAGGTCAAAATTATATCACGAGTACGAAACAACAAAACGAGTAAATGCTCGTGTAAGACAACTGAATGAGATT